>JAOVVB010102300.1:0-13021 GCA_028570985.1 Heterobranchus longifilis | reverse complement strand
CAGAATAACAAACATTATAGTCTACAGTAAACTACTGTATGATAAGGCCTACACCGTGGTAGGTGGAGCAGAATAATCTGAGTGTACAATTTCTCTGGAATCAGAATCGAGAATCAATAAGAACCGGAATCGATCTGCAGAATCGGAATCAGAATCGATAAAATTGAAACAATGCCCATCCCTAATGGTGGTATGTTTTTTTTTATAGAGCAGGGGATCATGACGTCAGTGGCAGTGGGAAACGCGATACATTGTGTGACTTACGGGTACGCACTGAGCCAGATCCCATACAGACTCCGTATGAAATAATGTTTCAGCTGGGCAGTGAAACATGTTGCTAATCGAGCCTTTAGAACGGCGCCGATTTACTGCACTAATGTTTTATTACCGTCTTTCTGTGTTGGTTTGTGTGTGTTGTAGCTGTGTGCCCGTGGTTAACAATGAATAAATCCAAGAATTACAGCACTGTCTGCCTGCCGCAGATCTGATACCCGGCAATATGGCGGTCCCCGGTTGCCCCAGCTCTATACTATGACAGTTGTCCTAAAATTTGATTTTAAAAATCGCAATATATTGCCTTGCTTACAGTTTCTCAAAATATAATCTGTTACTTTTAAAATGTCACCATACTTCCCTGTTCCTTTTGTTGCCACAAAAGAAGAAAATCCCAGACGCATCGGCACTGTTTTTTCCTTCCCTGGAGGCTATCGTTAGCTGCGTGCTAGTAGAAGGCTCCGGTTGTGTCAGTGTGTAGTGGCAAAAAGGACAGCCTTTACATTGTGAAAGTAAGTAACTAAGCATTAGCTCATGATGTACTGTAAGCTACATGAGTGTTGTTGTTGTTGTTGTTTTCATAGAGGCAGCTGCAGCTAACATGCCTCTCTGCAGATCGTTAGCTGCTAAAGGCTGCACAAGTGTCGTCAGGCAGCTAACGTTATCCTTGCTTTCTACTTTCATGTACTTCAATTAATCCAACTGTTATCATTGCAAAAAAAATAATGTGTTGCATGAACTGGTTAGTATATGCATGAGGCCCCCCACTGGAAACACTGCTGATAGATTCACAACCAAAAAGATCATTTTCTGAAATTCCTGAAAACACAGTTTTTAAGCTATTATTTATTATTTATCGTAATTTGACTTTAACTGAGGAGGTCCAGACAAACAGTGAACATTTGATTAAGTTAGTGTAAGCTTCATCCTGAAGTCACCCTCATCTCAACAGTTAGATGTAATTCACTTCCTGTTCTTCTTTTCTCTCTCTGAGACTGAACACATCATTTCCCCTTTAGAGCTGATTGAATTGAATGTATATTAACCCAAATGAAACCCATTTCTGTGATTTGCCACTGATGGTCTCATCATTACAGAAGGACTATACAATAGCACTTTATGTGAAGTATTCTGCATCTGCAGCTAAGTGCCACTGCTGTCAATAGAAAGCTTTTGGTAATTAACTCTTATTCAGAATTAGAGTGGATAGACAGAACAAAGCTTTAGACAATGGACCTCACGCAAGAACATTTTCCTGTTCTTATCTTACCTTTCTCGTACCTTTTTTTCGTACGGTGGGTTCGTACCCGTGTGCCACGTCAGATTCAGCAAACGCTCCTAACTTCAGATAACTATATGAATACATTTAGAATTATATTATAATTCAAATTGAAAAGTTAAACAGGATAATGGCAACATAATTATGACGTGTCATTCATATTTTTAATACTTTCAAACTCAAAATTGCTTCAAAGTAATGAAATATAAAATCCATTAGTGAAAAACTGAGGTTTAGTAAAAGTTACCAAGAGCTCATTAGGCCTAGAATATTTTAAAAGGGAACTGTCATTCCATTTGATTCATAATATTTAATTATTTCTTCAAGTGTATGTATGTATATATTTGACTAATTTTTCTTTATCATTTCCATCACAATGTCAGAAAACCAGCAGCTGAACTGTGTTATGGCAATATTTACATCATTTGGACGAGGCTTTATGTTCTGATCCTTGTTATGTTCATTTTGCACTAAAGTTCTTAATAAAATGAGAAAATACTCAGTAATTTTAATTTGTCAAGTATTATAATTCACATTGGAGTATATGAAATTAGCTATATTGGGATAGAGGACTTTGGCCCTATCATCCAGCCCTACACTGTTTGCATGTTAGCATCACAAAGCACTATTTAAGTTTTCCTCTTTTTTCAGAGAAATGCTGAATTAAAACAGTCACATTATTACATATAATGTGCAGCTCTTTATTGAAGCCGTAAGATGTTTGAATGCCTTTAATTAAACCAAAAGACACGTGTTGCAGCGCAGTGTTTCCATTTCAGCTCAGAGTGAGACTCTGTTGCTGTTATGGAGCATTTTTGTTTTCACTGAGGGCAGGGCTGCACACACACGATGCAGAGGAGAGAGAAAGGTGCTAACAGTCTGCTAACTTGTTACCTATATTAGCTGTTCTGTTTCAACAGTGGTGGGTTGAAAAAATGTGCATGCAGGCTTGTTTTGTAGTAGGAAGTCCGCTAGCCGCTAGGCTAGTTTATGCAGTGTAAACACTGACACACTGCAGCGCTCTGCCATTCATCTCCTTCTCCATCGGAGAGTTATAACCGAGCAGTCTGATGTGTGTGTGTGTGTGTGTGTAGAGGTCTGTATTGTTATACTGTCTGCTGTTGTTTTCAGGACATTAATGAAGGTAAACACAGTGAGGTGTTGTGTTAATGGCACTGCATGGTGCTGGAGTCATGATCAGCTGTTGTATTTCATTCTCAATTCTAATTCTACAAAATGACATTTGTAACTGGATTTTTCTAGTTAAAACTAAATCCAACATAAATATTACCATTACATTAAAATCTACACTGCACTATGGAGGGTTTGATTGATTTTTATTTCGGCATGAATAAGCAAGAAAATGAAATAAAAGAAAAAGAAAAAAATACAAATAAACAGCAGCATCAGAATGTTACTTGTTTCAAGTCCGAAAAGGAGTAAGGAGAAGTACAAAACTTATATACTCCTACCCCTTCTACACTAGTAACTTAAAATATGTATTTAGTCAACTTCCTTTTTTGCTTACAAACAAATTATATAACTCCAAAGTAAACTGAATAAATAAATAAATAGTAATCCATAACAAAAAATAATCCAATAAACTGTATTGTGTGTATATACATATACACACATGCAACACATACATGTACATTTTTCATCTAAATTGACTTTGTTGAAAAAGAAAACAGAAACTATTCAAATAATGCAAACACAATTAAATGATTAAATCAAGATTCCTGACAAAAGCAACAAATAAGACCATTAACTAGAAAACTCCTGAATAACTTGAAACAGAGTGTGGCTGACTGAGTCTATTTCCCAAATGCTGCTTTTGATGTTTAAGAATGACTCATAGATCAAGAAGCCTCACGGCGCCAGAATATGCTAATTTATTCCTCGGGTGCAAAAGAAAGAACGCTGATTTCACAGAAAAACATACGCTGCCGGAGATTGTTGACAACATTTGTCTCTTCCTTGTAAACCAGGAAGAAAGCTTTTGCCCAAACAACCTTGTCTCCTGCCCCCTTAAACACCCTCCTTTAGGGAAACAGTTTAGCCAGACAACTGAGTTGAACAGAGGTATCTTGGCCGCAAACCCACAACTGTCAGACACATGGGAGGACCCACCGCGAATTGTGTACAAAGCTTCATCTAACACTGGGAAGACCAGGTCTTATCCCTGATAAATGTCTGCAAAACATACACGACCGCTGCCCTATTTCCCAATCGATGCTCAGTGTGAAGACGTGTGTTTATGATGTGTTTATTTACGTTATTCATAATCAGTGTTGCTCAAGCACCATGGATATGTGGGCCTGTGAATACATGAATGTTTTTACCTTAAAAAAGGTTTCTGTTTTCTTCAAACATCCTCTTCTGGTCTAATCTCTCTCTCTCTGTCTCTCTGTCTCTCTCTGTGCATGTGCATGTGTGCGCGTGTGTGTGTGAGTGTGTGACCTTGTTCCTCAGGTGACCTCCCAGCAGGTTCATCCCTGGTCATCTCGAGCGGCACCCAAAGGCTCTGCAGCAGCAGGGTGAGCACAGAGAGGCACAGGCAGAGCACCAGGCAACCACTAGAGGGCACAACACACAGAGAAACCTCCTGACATGCTGCAGCAAACAGCAGACAGTCAATACACTAGACTGTGCAGTCTGTGACAGTGGTTCCCAAACTTTTAGAGTAAACTGACAACCCCTGACTAAAGCCGGAGATATACTTGTTTTTAACTACATGTATGCAAACGTATGACGCTGCCTCGCGTATCCTGCGTCCGTTTTTGTCCGTTCATTGCGTATGTACTCAGGAATTAATATGATGTGATGTCTATGCGATCTTGTGGTTAAACAGCAAGTATATCTCCAGCTTTAGTAACATTTTGTGGCTATTTATATTTACTGCATAACAATAATGGCACAGAACAACTGATAAACTACAATTAACCTGAATAGTGAACACAATAACTGCAGGACGTTTGTGATTTGGTCGACTTTTGAGTAGATTGTTTCCTGTGAATATTACATCATAGATGAGTTTTCCTGTTAGTTTTTGGAACTTTTAATACAGTTCTATGTATTATGAATTTTTTTTTACAATCATACATAATACAAACTTTTAAATTTTCATTTAGTTTTCATCACAAAAATGAATGAAATGCTGAGATATGGACCAGCTGTATATATTTTTTTAAAGTTGTCTTACACCCCTTAAAATCAAGAAGGCCTCGCGACCCCGCCATGAAGCTTTGCCGACCCCTAGCAGGGGTCGGGACCCCCAGGTTGGGAACCAATGCTTTAGACCATTAAGTACGTCAGCAGTGACACAGGTGACCTTTACGACCTTGCATCCTCTTCTTAATGTTAAATATGTAGGCTAGTGTTTTGCACAGGTATGGAAGTACAAATCTTCTGCTTTTTCACGTAACTGGATATATTTTTGTCCAACCGATCTTTTTTTTTTGTCAAATCATGGCAACACTGTGCCACCGTTTTGGCTTTGTTGTTTTTCTGCCCTCACGTAATAATGAAGTGCAGTTTGTCAGAGGGAAATGGATGAGAGCAATCTACTGTTACTGGATTCATGAGCAGTCATCTGTCTCCATGGCTGACACGAGGAAACTGCAGCCGTGAAATTCAATAGGCTGCCGAACTGTAGGTCACGGCTGTAATGCCACATCTCACCTTTCATGTTATAAATTTCATGTCCAGTGTTGCTCACTGAAAGAATCATTAACTCAACCTTGCTGCCAGTGTCTTTACCATTGAAACAAGGCTCTGGCTAAACAGAATATTAACCGTTATTAGGTCCATGGGGAAATATGAGGTGCAAAGTGCAAGTGACAGTAGCGCCGTTGTACCATTGTAGCATTACAAAGTAGGATTTAAAATACATGTCACAGCTGTGATAAAGTATGCATTGTGTAATGTAAGTGGAGAGTTAAAGAGCGATGAGTGGATGATAATGATTGGAATAATACTGTGTGTGCCTGTGCATGAATGGATGGTTATCAGGATAATTATAAAATTTGATATTTATGATTGCTTTTTATTTTCTCATGTTGGCACAAGGTGGTGGTTACTGTATGCATTTTAATCTGGGCTCATTTCACATTTAAAAAAAAATGCACTACTACTTTTTTAAAAGTGGCCCCCAAAATTTGGTAAATGCCCCAATCTTTTAGACAGTGGAGGCCAAAGTTGACTCATGCATAGCCCCACTTTGTGTCTCTAATTATTTATCATCACATTTGAGTCATAGAGCAAAGCATGTTTTTCTGGAGAGTCTACAGCCATGCTAGCAGCTCAGCTAAATGCTAACAATTTAATTATATTTCTATGGCCAGTATGCTAACATGCTCATAACATATACTGTATGGCTCAACTAACATGCTGTTGTTAGGCAGGTATAATGTTTGCCATCTTTGTTTAGCATGTATTAGCATTTGGTAATTAGCACTAAACACATACTAAACACATGCACAGCTAAAAACAAAAGGGTTTAATTTACTCACCGCCCACTTTATTTGGTACACCTTGCTAGTACCGGGGTTGACCATCTTTTTTCTTCAGATCTGCATTAATTCTTCGTGGCATAGATTCAACAAGGTGCTGGAAACTTTCCTCAGAGATTTTGGTCCATATTGACATGATGGCATGATAGTTGCTGCAGGTTTGTCTTTGTTGCCTCGTGATTGGCTGATTAGATAATTGCATTAATGAGCAGTTGAACAGGTGTACCTAATAAAGTGGCCGGTGAGTGTACTGTTTTGGTGATATTTCCATCTGTAAAGACTATTCTGCTCATCTGGATAAAAGAATAAAAATATGTCAGTTGCTTTAAAAAAAAAAAAAAAAAATATATATATATATTATCTAATTTTCCAAATTCCAAACATAGTTCAAAGAATATAGTAACGGGCAGTGACTTTTTGCTCACTTTGTAGAACAATGCATTCCTAAGTTTTGTTTTCTAAGAAAATATTTAATCGTGGAAAATAACATTCATATATTAGATAGATCAGAGATAGCTCTTTTCGAGCTACCATCTTGGATTAAAAAAAAAAAAAATCCAGATGAACAAAATGATTCTGGAAATGCCATCAACACAGCCTTAAGTGTCATTAAACAACCTTCTGAATTTCTTTTAAAGATTTTCATGAATTTACCTCTCAAAAAAAAACCTAATGGTCACTGTAGCTCTGTGACTTGAATGCAATGATAATATATGAAAGGCACAAACTAGGGCTAGTGATAAAATTGAGTTGATTTCAGATGAGTACATCTCATGCAATCTGAACATAATGTGTAGTAAATCTAACAAGTGCTACATAAAATAAACAACACTAAACATGGCTTTTAAGAATAAGTCTTTATGTATTTCTCTATGTGAAACAAATGGCTATTATACTACACAAATAGAAGCGGATACTGTAAGAGACAGAGACCATCTCTGAGAAATAAGTACAGAACATGAAAATACACATACCGGTATTATAGAACTGTAAATTATTGCTTGTTTTGCTACTTTGTTTTCTGGATTCCTACAATACAAGACACAATATTCATATTTCAACAGAAACGGTACAACAGTGACAAACGGTATTATTTACCTTTTTAGTAGACGTTCCCCAGAAATAAAAGAAACATTCAAACAGAGTCCATGTTGAACACAACACAATGACAGTTGGTTTTTGATCGACCATCTTCAGGACTTATTGTTACACATTTTTGTATTTTCTTTTTTTTTGTTTTTTTTTCTCCATTACAACATTGCCAAGAGAAGCCGTAACAAACTGCACACTGGGACTCGCCTCAGCAACAAAAAAAAACAAAACACTTGGCATATGTACATAAATATACATTTTCATTTCAACTGTGACCAAAATGCACCCGGTTTTAAACACCATGACCACGGAGAGTAAAAAAATCTTCACGAGTGTCTTCCTCCTGTTCCTCTTTATCATAATGCACCTCAGTAGTTCCACCAATCTTCTGTCTGCTTAGATAACTGCGACAGCTTCGCTGTAGTGCCAATAAAACTGCACTTTCAAAGAACTTTCTCAGCAGATAATATGAATGTTTCTTGTGGACAAACACGAAAACAAAGACATTGATTTTGCTCTGCAGTGTCATCCTGCCTCATTGAAAACCTATCACTGTACTGCATGTCTACACCTTTTTTTTTTATACAGTGGTATACGCTCCTGTAGATCAAAAAAAAAAAAAAAAAAAAAAAAAAGGCCTGAAATTCTCCTCCAAGGTTCACACTAGCAAAAAGGAAGTGGAGTGTTTCACTCACTGCAATATGCTGGTGAAAAGGCTAACCAGGTGTTCAGCTTGAGATAAAAGAAAGAAACAGAGAAGAAATGCAATGTGCTTCCTACTTTGTCTCAAGAAGGACTATTTTATGTGAAGGAAACAAACAAAACACTGGCAATAAAGTGCTCACATGCAGACAGACTTACTAATATTGTTATATAGCAAAAAAGTGTTTTTAGATTTCATGCTGCCAAATGACAAATAAGGTTTAGTTAGACTCACCCGACACCCAAAAGCCCTGTCAGGAACATTTTGTTCATGTTGCTTCTAATTAAAGAACTGAAATATTTCATTAAATGAGGAGGTGAAACACTGATATGATAAGGGACTGTGGGGTGAATTAAAAAAAAAAAAAAAAAAGGAACTAGATACTGCAAAAAAAAAAAGAATACATGTGAATATAAAATAAAAAAGAATGCAATAAAAAGTTGTGTTGGGAAAATATGATTTCTTTCTGCTCACTTTAAGAATATACATCAGTGTCTCTGAGTAAGAAAAATCATTTTATGTTGTCATGACAATATGGGGTGAGTGAATGCTTTGGTTGATATCTCATGAGGCTACCTAATTTTCCCTTTTCTCAGCAAAATGCTTTCAGGTAAACTAGAAAAATCTAAAAGGACTATTTCCCACAGATGTACTGCTCAGCTATTTACAGCGAGAAGAAGCAGCGCAGTAGTGCGCAGCAGGAACTGCTTGGAGATATCAAGAGATACTCAGTGCAAAACAAGCAGTTGTAGGTTTCAGCAGAAAACCTGACACATAGAAAGTGGGTTTGATCAAACAACGGAACCAAGACATTAAAGATGTGGATTACAACAAACAGAATCAGAAAAAAAATAAATGCACATCCCAAACCCCTTGAAGAAAATGAGGGGGATGAACTGTCTCTGATCCATCAAATCCCAACAAAAGCGACAAATGCAAATTTGCCATCAAGTTGAAGACTGAACTGTCAAGTCTTACAATACAACCTATTCAGTATTTTTCCCCCTAAGACGTCACTTTAAACTCTGCGCGGGGGATATGCACTTGCGTCAAAAGCGTCACACTGTGTCCCTGTCATCACAAACAACAATTTAAAAAAACACCTCAGCTCCTCATCTACAGAAGTAACTAAGCATGCAAAAAGTGTCGGGGTATCAAATACATATTAAGAATACACATCTACTGTAGTAGTTCAGCAAAAAACAACACCTCTCCAAATAAAAAAAAAAAAGACAAAAAGCGAAAACGAGCAGAAAAAAAGAAGAAACAGCCACCACAACTTTGTTAGTCACATATGGCGCTTCGTGCTGTGTGTGATGTTAAATAGGTTCCTTTTTCTTGATATATCTTGTTAGTATTTGTGTTTTCTGTACGTATTTTTTGTAATACAGTATATACATGCAGACAAGAGCGGGAACATCACACACTCAATCTTGATGCAAGCTGAAGCGACAAACCAGCAGATATGAAAATGGATGAAAAAGAAGAAAAAATAGACATATATATATAGATATATATATATAATCTGAAAACACAGTTTATTGTAAAAAAAAAAAAAAAAAAGAAGAAAAATGTCTTTGTTTAACCAAAGATTATTGTACACACGACTGTGAGACGAAAGGAGAGGTACAAGCTAACAAGCTAACGAACTAGCATCTACGGAGCAGGACTAGCAATGAGAGCTGAGTGTGTGTGATAAGTGACAGGTGCCTGCGTTGGGACAGGTAATTCCCCCCCCCCCTCTTGCTGAAAACGAGAGGGGGTTGGTGGGGTGGAGGCAAAGCGTGCCCGCCGCTCCCCACGCTGTCCGCAGAATGTGATGAGTGTGTGTGTGATTCTCATCCATCCCCTTCAAGCCGCCTCATTCCATCGCCACGCTCCCCACAAACACCGTCTTCGAGCAATGTTTGTTGGTTTGTTTTTGCTTTGTAGTTGAACTGAAATGAGGGGCATCGACGCTCTCTGTGAGTGCAGAGACGAGAGAGAGAGGGCAGGTGTGTTGCGGGTTTTTTAAGGGGCGGTCGGGGGCCGCGCCAGGTGTCGGGGGGGAGGCCTCTCTAGTTGAAGACTTTGGGGGGTCCCTCGGGACGTCTGGTCTGGACGATCTGCTGCTTTGGCCGCGCCGCCTCGTCCTCCTCCGTCTCGCTCTCGCACACGTGGACGACCACGCTGGGGGTGGACTCCGTCCCCGCGTGGAGCTCGTACTTTTCACCTGGGTGAGAGGGAGGGAGAGCAGGAGTTACTCAAGAAAATTCTACATTAAATACTCTTTCAGAGGAAATATATTCCATGGAGAAACTGACTCATTATCTGAGGACTAAAGCAAGGACAAATGTAAAACAATGGGGAGAATGGACTACATGCAAGAGAAACGATGAGTCGTGTTCTTAACTGTCCGGAAAACAATGGAACAAAGGCTGTACAGAGAGAGTAGTGTCCCCCCTTTCACTTTTATTTTTATTTCTAGTTTGTCATTCATGTTGTGTTTTTGTTCACTGTATTAATAACTGAAAAATATATAGACAGGGCTACAGACAGGGTAGGGATGTCAGAAAGCATTTAGAAACAGATTGTTTGTTAGATTTTTTATGGAATTTGCTGAAAATATGCAGCCTTATCCTTTAAGTACAATTTTGAGGCACGTTATTATTTCCATTTGACACTATACGCTTTCAATCCAGAGGGAATTACTGTACTTTTTGATGATCAGTATATACAGCATATAAAGTTAGAACATTTAAATTCAAGGCATGAGTAGTAATAAGTAGTAGTATTAATCTTTAATAGAATATATCATCTGAGATTCTGCACAATATGTGCATTTAAGCACGTTTTGCTGATGATACTATTCAGAATGATCAATTACTTAGTTTAACTTGAATGCAGCACTTTTACTTTTACAGTCATTAATAATGAATAGGCTATTTCTTCCACCACTATTGATAGGGAGACCAAAAACTGTCTCAAAAGACAAAGTGAGACAAGCTAAAGCATCCCCAGGTTGAAATAAGTATGTTGTTTATTATTATTTCTTTCTTTATTTGATACAATTTATTACATAGAGGATATTTTTACAGCACACAATAATCTACAGTTTGTCTGTCCGTTGCATTGAGCACATGGCTTCAAGAGAAAACAAAGAGACGTTCCTTGGAATAGTCCTGCCGTTTGTCCAGATGCCAAACTCAGCGGACTCAGATTGAAAACATACACTTGCTAGATTGTATCACAGTTGCCATGGAGATGAGATCAGACAGCTGGCAGACAGGAGGAAATTGGTCTCGTAGCTTTTTTCACTGTGGTGCCAAACAGAGAGACGGACAGTGAATGGAGTCCTGCTGTTACCGCGGGGAGTTGACAGAGGGAGTCAGCGCGCTGTGTGCAGCTCGCCGCTAATCTGATTTCAGATGCCAGGATGTGAGGCGAGGAACAAAGCCATTTCCTGATTCCTCATGTTGCTATGGTAACAGCAGCAGAATGTGTCAAAAGTGAACCTCCCGGCTGGACAGTGTGTTTGTGGGAAGTTTAATCATGTCCTTGTTAATGATGAAAAAAGATGATAGTGTTCAACTGAATACAGACTTTTAGAAATAATGTTTTCCAGCAAGATGTGCAGTTTTGCTGAGGTGGTAGGAAGCTGCCACACCCACACATTCTCAATGTTTTGCCTGAAGCTTGAGAAAATCTGCTACGCTGTATGTGGATCTGATAAGAAATTTTACGAGATTTGGAGGCCCTTTCCGACATACCTTCAGGGCTAACATGTGGTATGAGTATGTGGTGTTGTCACAATACTCTGAAATATAAAGGGAGCATTTGCAAAAACCGATATCTCTGTTTTTATATTTTTTCCTAAATCATTCAAACTGTTGTTTGGTTGTTTTGCAAAGATATCTCTAAATATTTAGATTTTCATAAATCATGTTTTTTTTTATTGTGCACTCAAAGGAATATCAATCAAACTGGTGTATTATTTATTCATTTTAAGAATGGCTTTTATCTGTTTTTTCAAATGAACTTTTATTAATCTATTATTATTATTATTATTAATAATAATAATAATAATTTTGTTTTATTTAATTAATTAATTTTATTTTTTTCTTATTTATTTTCTTCTCTTCCTCATATATCTATTGTAATAGCCATATTTGTTCTATAACCACATTTTCATTCATTCACACATTCAGTCAGTGTGTGTTAAAACTTACTGATTTGCTTATTTAATGACCAGTTTAGTTGGAGCGTGTGGGAGTTTTGTTCCTGATATTTGCCAAAACATGACCTGCCATACACATTGTACTTTGTTATTTTTGGAAAAAAAAAAAAAAAAGAAGAAGCAATGTTTTCCACTTCACCAGCATGAGCATACCCACATACACAAACATGGACAGACATTGTGGACGTGACACACCTTTTCATGTGTGTTAGGTGACATTTTATAAAGGTTGCTGCAATCTAAAATCTTGTCGACAAGGCAGACAGAGGCGCCATTATTTCTGAGCGGAGAAGCTGTCGAGGCTGCTGGGAAAGATGTTAAAACCTTCCAAATATAACTGCTGCCTACACATTTCATACACTTGCTAAAATTGTAATCGGATGGGAACTGCACAAAGATTTATTTTTGGTGACGTGAAACTGATCTACATTATAATCACAATCGTTTCTTGTGTGTTTGTTCATGATTCACATTTTTTTGAATTTCAGATTACTTCACTGCCTTCTTGATTGGAATTGACAATGCACCAGCTACACTGATAATTGTGGCAGATTTAGCACATGGAAATCTTAGTAATTTCTGAAACAATGGGTCTTTGTTTTCAGACAAAAGCAGGCTTCTCATATCTATCCCCAATCATCACTTCGGAAGAGTTTATCAGCTTTTGCTAGCTAGCTAGCTAATTAAACGTTAGCTCCATGGGTTTGTTAAAAATGCTGTCTCCACTCCAGCAAACTCATTTTAAAACTAGAACCTTATAAAATGCATTTTAAATATGCACATAATGGCTTCATACTGTACATAACATAATGCTAAAAAAGTGAGGAACAGCCTTGTTCTTGCATTGCAAGGTAGAGCTAGTGAGTTCCAGTAATATGTACGATAATGAAATGTAATTGTGTTAAAGCGGATTAACACGCTACTCTAGGGCTCTTATGTTTTTGTCT
>JAOVVB010102291.1:0-13021 GCA_028570985.1 Heterobranchus longifilis | reverse complement strand
TAATGCTAACTTTTGGTGAATTTAGGAGAAATCTACAGACACAAATAGACAAAGTGTAGTAAGATAAACACCTAAATATGTATTTTGGACGTTTTCTTTCCACTAGTCTGAAAGAAGACGTGTTATGGAAGAAAAATAGCCCAAAATTGAAAAAAATTATGTTTTGCCTGTAGTGTCTCCCCTTAAATGTAACACAGCCTTAATGGAAAATGCAAATTGTAACATGTATTTCAACATTAATAATAATCCTGGGAAATTCTTTATCTTATCACAACATATTTAGATGTTTTTTTGCAGTGTCTGTCTGTTACCTGTTATATTGGCAACATGACAGCTCTTTTTAAAGGGTAATATAAAAACATCTTCTATATAATATATGTTAAGAGTTGTAAATCTCAGGTAACAAATCAATAGAGTCTTTTGGATATGAAGCCTTCAGAGTGCAGCTCCTGCCACTCTGTGGACATAAAGCCCCCCCCCACCACTCTGCGTGTTTTGTCCAGGCTTTCACCTTGCGGATATAGAAAGGATGCCTACTATAAAGTTATATGAGGCTGCGCTGGCTGTGATACGTCCAGGCTTTTAGTCTTAGCCCTCATGGCGTCTCTCCAGCTCTATCAGAAGCCGTGCACTTGTTTGTGATACTCAGATACTTTGTGTGTCTCTGGGGGAGATATCTGGATTTAGGAGGGGGCGGGGGATGGAGAGTGCTAGTTTGAAACCCTGAGGGCAGTTCGGGATAAGTACTTCTTCATTAACTCTTTTGTTCACCACATTTTACAATCTGTGAACACCAAGGTTGTTTTAAGATGGTACGATGGCTACTTTTCACTATTTTCTAGTGGTGTGAAATCACAAATTTCATCACGATACAATATTATATTGTATATATATAATATATATTCTTTGGACAACGATACGATATTTGCTGATATCGCAAAGTCCGCCACGATACAATTTCAATTTGATGCAATTCAGGGGCCTGCGATCGATATCAGACGATATCATATAATCAGTTACATTTATATCAACTCACAAAAAGCAACTACAATATGATTTCACAATTTTATTACAGAGCTCTTCCAGACCTTTAAATGAGAAACAATCTATTGTTTTAAATGAAAAGAATAAAATATAAAGTGGGAAAATACAGTAAAGGTGCATCTTAATGATGATATCTATCGATATTTTCATATTTTATCGATGAAATTGGATCGTCGATCACTGAATCGATATATGGATCCAAATCGTATCGTTACACCCCTACTTATGACATTTTATAGACCAAATGATTAGTTGGTTCATCGTGAGATAATCTGCAGGTGTAATTACGAGAAGAGAAATATTAAATGCGGAAAAAGTTGCAGTGACTTTGTGAGAATAAAGGTGAAATTAATAAATTAGACCTCAATCACATTCCTCGGAAATGTAAACAAATTCACACAAAACACACCTCCTACTATAATATTGAAAAAAATGAAAATGCAGAGAATTTGATGAAAAATACTTTTTTTGACACATATTTAGCATGTAACTAACTTTACAAAACTGACAAGCATTTCACGCAGCGATTAAGAAAGGACAAGAGATGAGAATAAAACTCTCTTTTATTGTCTACACAACTCCTTTCATTGCTTTCTGTGCGTACACACACGTGCAGCATCATGAATGCCTGTATGAAGTGTGAGGATATATAGGATATCTGTATTTTAGATGTATTTTTTCGGCATTCTGTGCTTTATTTAGATGACAGACAGGAAAGAGGAGAGTACTTAATGGTAGGTGCCCAGGGGTGTGGATATTTAAACGATTACTGCAGCTCGTCCTTCTCTGTGACGTCAGGTTTTTCGTCCTGCCTTTGAGTTTGACCTTTGGGTTATAAATGTTTTTGTCCTTAGACGTGGTTGGACGACGCTTCAAACAAACAATATTTTGGTCTTAGATGGTATTAGGACACTATTTGCTTAAGACTTGCTCCAGATGGAGAAGCCGGAGACATGTGATGCTGTTGTTCAGGATTTGAGCCAGCTTGCTGTTTCGGGGGTAATTGATCCGTCTTTGTAATTGATCGGGAGCAGTTCATTTTGTGCTGCCTCGGAAAGTGCCTGACCCTTCTTCTCCTTCTTCTTCTTCTTCTCCCCCTCACCTGACACACACTTCTCGTCAATCACTCAATCAATTGCTTATCATGCACACAAAGAAGCAAAATGTGATCGGGATCAATTAGTGGTGAGTCAGGGAGCCATAAACACGTCGTATATATGTGCAGCAGTCAGCTTGCAGGTTAGTACTGCATGGGTACATTTTATCGATTAGTCTATAAAATGTCAGAAAATAGTGAAAAATGTCCATCCAAGTTTCTCAAAGTCCAAGGTCTTGTTTTGTCCAAAGATATTCAGTTTAATATGATATAAAACAGAGAAAAGCAGGAAATCTCCATATTTGAGAGGCTGAAAACAGCATTTTCTGACATTTTTGCAGGAAAAATTACTTTAAATGATTTTTAAAAATGTTTTAGGCGATTATTATTCGGTCAGTTGACTAATCAATTAGTCAAATAATCATTGCAGCTCTAAAAGTAATTAGCAACTAAAGTTGTCAAATAAATGTAGTGGAGTAAAAAGTACAATATTTCCTTCTGAATTGTAATGGAGTAGAAGCATAAAGTGGCAGGGAAGGTAGTAAAAGTACCTCAAATTTGTACTTAAGTACAATACTCACTGTAATTTTGCTTTACTGTAGCCTAGAATAAACTACAAATATTATGGATCTTTTCTGGAGTTTCATCTTCTTTGTGATGACTTGTCATACTTTTTTTTAATGAAAGACGTATAAAAGCCAAGAAAAGGCTTCACTACATCTGGACTCTTAGTTTAGAAATACAGTAGTTTGTATCCCTGTATGGATCACGCCTGATGTTAGTGAATTTAAAGTGTTTGTCTAGACATTGAAGTCAATTAATAACTCACTAAATAAGTTCTAATGCATAAACTAACCACTAAGGTCTTTATGCACTTTACAAAATAACTCCACATCATTTTCAACACCCACCCATTTCAAATTACAGTAAGATTATGTTTGCTTATTGTTGTGTCTATGTATATTCTTGTGTTTAATGTATTCATGTTCATCACACTTTTAAAACAAAAAATGTAAATGTGCTAAAAACTGTGCTTAGTCTACAATGAACTATTGTAAAGCAAATCAGCCCAGTGGAAACCCCATGCTTTCCAGCTTTCCAGCCGTCAACATCACCTGAGTCATACGTGTCAAAAGGTATTGCAGAGAAAAGAACTGGGTTTGTTTTCAACAAAAGACTAAACCACACAGAAAACAGAACAAAGAACATTTGTTAGTATGGGAGAGTGTGACCGCATGCTCTGGGTTTTCTGTGTCAGGTTTGCTCTACTTTTAGTATGTAGACATTTTGTATATAAATAAATGTCATGAGAAGGTTTGTACCGCCAACAGTTTTTTGGATGTGTATCATTGAGTGTGCAGGGCGGTAATGGATCAATTTAGAGGTGATCTTTCATTCTTCAATGCAATGTGTGTTTAAATAAATGTAGCCGGTTAGTTTGTTTCGCCATTTAGAGTATTGTGCAATAAGGATTTCAACACTAAACAGGATATACTATAGAGAACAATACACGTAAAGCTACTGGAAATCAATTCAGAGCCACACAATTGCCACAGTTGTCGACAGGATAACACAAAGTTGCTGACTTGTGTAGACATGGCGAGACAAACATGGACTTTTTAGATAACAAAAAAAACGGTCAGTCACATAGCTGGTTCACATACAACACATATAGACATGGATGGATTACTGAACAGGCTTATGGGCACAGGCCCAGGGGCCCAAAGTTAGGGGCCCTCTGCCCTTCACCTACAAAATGTCACTTGAAGAGACACATACCGACCACGAAGAGACTCAAAATATTCACAAAGAAACAACTACAAAGAAACACAAAAAGACTACCAAAAGACCAGAAAACTACAAAGAAATGCACAGCTACAAAAACAGCTACAAAGAGACATACAGAGACCACAAAGAGACTCACAATGACCACGAAAAGGGGCAAAACAATCACAGAGATGCAAAATGACTACAAAGAAACACAACATGACCACAAAGAGACACAAAACTATTTCAAAGTGACCCAAAACAACCACGAAGAGACTCAAAATATTCACAAAGAGGCATAAAACAACTGCATAGAAACACAAAAAGACTACAAAGAGACCAAAAAAAACTACAAAGAAATGCACAACAGCTGCAAAGAGAAAGAGACCAGAGGCAAAACAATCACAGAGATGCAAAATGACTACAAAGAGACACAAAACAACAACAAAGAAACACAACATGACCACAAAGAGACATGAAACTATTTCAAAGTGACCCAAAACAACCATGAACAGACACAAAATGATTACAAAGAGACAAAAAAAAAAACTACAAAGCAATGCACAACAGCTGCAAAGAGACAGATAGAGACCACAAAGAGACCCACAATGGCTACGAAAAGGGCCGAAATAATAACAAAGAGACACTAAATGACTACAAAGAGACAAGCAACTACAAAAAGATTCAAAATGACGACAAAGAGACACAAAACAACTTCAAAGAAACACAACATGACGACAAAGAGACACAAAACAACTTCAAAGAAACACAACATGACGACAAAGAGACACAAAACAACGGCAACAAGACACAGAACAATTTCAGTGACCCAAAACAACCACAAAGAGATACAAAATGACTATAAAGAGACAGAAAACAATAAAAATAGGCTAAACAACTATAAAGTCTGTCAGCCTTTTGCATGTCTGTGCCCACGGGCCCATTGTCTCATAATCTGTCCATGCATATAAACACATGCACCAAATATCTGCTGCTAATCTAATTAAAAAGAACATGTGAGAGGTTGTGGTGAATCTGGCGGGACCAGGACAGTACGGTGTTCATCAACAGGCAGCTCCTCCCTCGCTGAGAGACCTCTCCTCCCTTTTATGACTCAGTGAAAGGGTTTTAGTGGGGTTATACAAGCAAGGACACTTTGTTGTGTCCCCCGTTTCTTCAGGGTCTTTAACTCTGTGTGTGTTTTGTGTGAATAAGAAAAACTGTTCACAGAAAGAGCAATTGGATGTTTTTGTAAGGCTTTGTTGGTAGTATGTACTATGTGTTTTTATAGTTTTACTTTAGATTACAGCCATGTAGTGTCATTTTGTTTTACATATGGGATACAAATAAAATGCGT
This sequence comes from Heterobranchus longifilis, assembly GCA_028570985.1. Classification (NCBI taxonomy): domain Eukaryota; kingdom Metazoa; phylum Chordata; class Actinopteri; order Siluriformes; family Clariidae; genus Heterobranchus; species Heterobranchus longifilis. The sequence continues at coordinate 7,757 of JAOVVB010102291.1, read as the reverse complement.
AGCAGTATACTGTGCCTGCCTTTACAAAAATGGACTAAAAGGGAAGAAGACAAGAGGCTTGGACAGAAGGGTTGACAAGTTCAGCATGAAAATTCATTCTTGACCTTGGAGATAATAGTTTGACAAAAGAATACCAACTTTATGGCCTTCAACCATTTCACAACACAGATAAGAAGTCCTAAAAGTGCTCTGGATGAAATCATAACAGCTGAGATTTTTCATTGCCATGAAAATCAAACACCACTGAAGAACACTGCATGCTCCAGAGAAAGCTAGTAAGTGAATCTTGAGTTAGGATTGTTTTGTGAAAGTACAATTTTCAAGGACAAAGAACAAAGAAAGAAGTTTTGTAAAAAATAAAAAGTTTTTTGATAAGAAGTACCCTGTGTAAATATCCGGTTGTTATTAAATAACTTAGGAGTGCATGTGGGGAAAAAGGGGGTATTTGAGGAATCTATAAAATAGATATAGTGTGTGATTGTAAAATGAGGAACTTACTAAAGATAATGAAGGTTATGCAAATATGGTTGTCCCAACACACATACAGTATGCCTAAGTATTTGTGTGTATGTGGAGGGGGTCTGTGGTTGTGTATTTGCATCATTCAGCAGCGTAGCACCTGTTGTTATAGGCCTTAAGTGAAGTAAGAGGTCGGATTGTCCTTCTGCAGTATGTGAAAAAATAGATCAGTAAGGAGAAGGCATGGACTCGGTGATAAACAGTAAAGGCTGCTCAGGAGACCGGAGTATAATGACACAAACATGGTGAGTTTATTCAAGAACCTTTAAAAGGGAGGTATGGAAAATGGGTTTTGCCAAGACTTTGTATTTGGCTGTCTGAAATGTTATTTAGGTGCTGGGGAAAATGGCATGTACTCCTCACTGTTTGAAAGGGTTTGAAGTCTTCAGCTTAACAAGCTTAAATAAGCTGTTCAGAATTATTGCCCTTGTGTGCAACCCAGTTTGTTTGTTTGTTGTTTTTTTAAACTCTTGGATGTGGGGTATCCAGGCAGGGAAGGAATACTTTTATTTAAAATCTGGTGTGTGCTACACCAACCAAAACAGTATGTGCAATACAAGTGAAGAAAGATGTGCAGGAACATAAAATTAAATTTTTAGTTGTTTGTTTGCTAAAAAAAAAGAAGAAAACAATGCAAAAACTCAAACATGTTCCACAGATTCAAGGTAGTGAAATAAAATAGTTGAAATACATAATATGTCCCCTTTAACTTTGCATGTTTTTCTACCGTTTTTATATAGTGCTGTGCTTAGTATGTCAGTATGCCAATCTTCTTCTAGAACAAATGTTGATTTTATGTGACTGTGCACTATGAACATGTTCTGGATGTGGACATAATAGAGAAGAATTTGCAGTGCATCATGGGGAATTGAACCATGACCCATAACAACCTGCCGTGGCAGGGGGCACTACCTGTGTAGTCTCTCTCTTTGTGTCAGATTTACTGTGAAGTGTACTGTATGTATGTTCTGTGGTATGGTCTGTTATATTGTTTCTGTAAAGTGCTATGTGAGAACTCATAAATAGCACATTCCATCATGGTTGTCTTCATTATTCAGCCTGTGGTTTATGACTTAGACCCAGTGATAGTTACATTCCAGCACCTCATGGACTTTCTTTGCTTAGGAGAGAGCAGGAAGTCAGAGGAATGCAGATACACGGAGGACACACTGAAGACAATACAAGCTGAGTCCTGTAAACATTCAGACTTTTCATTAGTGTGTGCAGAGGTTCCCCCTGTTCTCTTAATCTTTAATGAGCATACTTTTTATTATCATTCTGTAGTCATTTCTCCGCCTGAAAAGAGGATGGAGACTTTCGAGGACTGATCCAGGAGCAGGTTTGGCCTGTCCTCCCCGAGACACGACTGAGAGCTTTGCTAACCTGCGTCTCTCAGATGCCCCATCAGCCAGATGCTGCAGGGTAGCAGTCAGCTGACAGGCCTCAGCCCACATCAGGTTTTGTTCCAGAACAAATGAGAAATGGGTGGTTGTGTGGGATGCTAGTGGTGAGGCATGGGGCATTAGGACGGCTAGATGAGTGTGTGTGTGAATGGCGATCACTCTCCCAGTATGGGGCATGCTCGTTTGGGGTGCAGACATTTGGAGCGTATGCCCATTCAGAGCGGGCCCCTGAAGTGCTGTGCTTGCAACGTTTTCAAGAACCGTTCATCAGAGTGACATACATGTCATACATGTACAGACAGAGATTCCTTCCTTTATAGTTAGATTGTGCTGCTACAGCGCCACGTATTGGCCAAATGGCACCAAATTTGTCATGGTCACTCAGAAATCAAATCTACACATGTCCACCAAATATGGTTGAAATAGCACAAAGCCTTCAGGAGCTATGGTATTTTTTGGTAATATAAGCCCTAACCACAGCATTGGAGCAACATTTGTAGGCCAGCTAAACTGTATGGAACATCAAAACTCTGAAAAAGTAATGTTTTCTGGCTTGGTCCAGAGATTTTCTGCACCAAATTTGGTGATAATTGCTCAAAATTTGGAGGAGGAGTAGCGAAAAAACTGATTTAGACACAATTTAAAATGGCGGAAAATTGATCAAGACAAAAATGGGTGTGGCTTATACAGGTAGATTCATCTGGATCCACAGAATCCAGGAAAAAAAAGTCCCCAGCAATACACCTGCCAAGTGTGAAGATGATCAGAGGAACGGTTCTCGAGATATGCGAAGGACACGGACGGACGGACGGACGGAGAGTCCTTCCTTTAAGAGATTCTTTGCTTGCTAGTTAGATTATTGCCAGTCACAACATAGAGTTTCTACAGACTCCAACCTCCATACTCAGTGTGAACCAGCTGTACAGAGAGTTGACCGTTTCCTGGATCCATCCATGACTGATATCCAGAGTCGCCACGGCAACCACTGAAGAGTCACAAGAGCCTGCCACAAAATGTCATCCATATGTCACGAATAAGTGTGCTCCCACGGGACACATGCCACCATGTGACACTTTAAAGTATGTTGAGTCTTTTCAAACATATAAATGTTTCATGGACTTGGGTGTGATTGCATGTTGAATATAGTTCTGAGCTGTTATGACAAATATATGTACCTCTCTGTTGTAACCAGGCCAAGGACAGAATGGGGGATAATATTATGTAATGTTATTAAGTAATGAAATGCTTTACTGTACTGCAACATTGATAGAAATGGTCTCTGAGAAGAGAATTTCACCATGTTTTTTCAATGAAAAACATCTAACGTATTTCCGCATTTGACCAACTAATTGGAAGAGAATGGAAGGAAGGAGTTATTTCCTCATTCCTCAAGTTACTTCCTGGCAATGACTGTGCATTTCCAGTGCTTGGCTGGTCAACACAACTTTCTCTTTCATTTTGTCACAGAGCACATGGTCATCAGCAGACTAACCACCGCAGCTCACACATGATGACAAAATGACAAACCAAAGTTGTATGTATCAAATGTCATACTGTATCACATGTTTTTGTAAGCCACTCATCATCATCATTTCAACATATATGTGTCTACATCTATTTATGGTTTCTAGATCAGTGGCTTTAAGAAAAGCAAACATCCACATCCAAATTGTATTGTATCAGTGTGAACTACACACATTATTTAAAATGCAGATGGAATAACGTAATACGCCTATGAAAAATCATTCAGCTTTTGCATTGCTCATTTGTTGTTTCCAGAGTTTTCTTTGTTATTTTAGGAAACTTGGGGGTGAATTCATTATTCCTTCTTACATATATTCCTCTTTTACCCAAAGTTGTGGTTTAGGTTATTTGCTAATTTGACCTCTAAATATATGTTGAAAATAATATGATTTACAAGAAAGGATTAACAAAAATACTCCAAAGGTCTTCAATGAGACCAGGACACAGTGCTCTGAACATACAACATCATGTTACTATTTTAATATCACTTGTTTTATTTTTCCTTAAGCCAGGGGTCTCAAACTCAAATTGGTTTGCCACTGCTGGTATTGTCATCTCATAGGAGGGCCACTCCACAAATATACTTTTTAAATTTGCATTACAACAAATAAAGCCAGATCCACCATCTCTGCTCGCTCTGTTCTTATCAAATACTGACTGGGCAGTTGCAGGTACCTTTGACCTTTGACCTTTGCCATCATTTTGCGCCAAACAATATATATATATATATATATATATACATATATATATATATATATATATATATATTTTTTTTTTTTTAAATGGAGTGATTTTATTTTAATTGGATATGAAGGAGTTAATTTAAATTGGTAAGAAACAACTAGGGGGAAAAATTAAATATATTTATTATTTTGCCATATTAAATTTTTGACATCATGTCGCGGGCCAGACATGTGCAATACAGGAACAAACCTTAGCCACCTCCATTACACTGGAGAAAAGTCCATTATGAGGGCTTCTTTTGCTGTGAGGTTTCTTTTTTTTATTATTTTTTTTAATTGCACTGTTATTTATTTGTCTTCTACATTAGTCTGCACCTCTGTTTTATGCCCCATTTAAGTACAACTGTATATGATTATACATTATATGTCCCACCTCTTTAACTACCATTCCACAAGGGGGCAATGCTGTCCTGTGCACGGAAGGATTCAGGAATTGAAAACTTCAACATGGCATCAAACAATTCTCCTACATCTCTTTCAACAGCGTTGCCAAGTCATACACAGTGAAATCAAGTGTCAAAATGGTAAAACTAACTAACAGCATGTTAGTTTATGTTAGTTCCATATTTGGTGTATGTGTTTTGTGTATGTTTTGTGTGTGGCTGGCTCAGATGGGATAAGAGATTACTAGCAGTGCAGAGGAATCATAAGTGGGCTAATTTTCAGTCTGCTCTGTTTGCTCTCGGGTTTCTGCATGCATACTAATATGACTCACCGCATCTCTCTGTCTACACTTTGCATTTCCTGCGTTGAAAAATCATAGCAAGTGAGTAAAAACACAGAATACACAATACTATCTACCTGTGAGCCTTTCATTGCATATTTCCAGACATTCCAATCAGTAGGCTCCCCATTCTTGTTCATTTACTGACCATTTACACTGGTATTTCTCTTTCTCTCTCCTCTTTCTCCCACTCCCCCTCTAAACAGGATGTTTGTGTCTCAGCGGGGCTGCCGGCAGCAGACCAGTACAAAGCTGATGACCAGATAGCGTGGCTGTGGAGTGCCCAGTTCTCCCAGCGCTGTGACAGATTAACTAGGATTTAGGGCTTCCATTCGGATTCCCCACTAAACCAACACGCCGCAAGAGACAGCAAAACACAGGAGGTCATGTAGCCGGCAGCACGCTTCCCCACCTGGGCCGCTGTTGCCTTTGACAGTGAAGCCCCCCCCCCTCCTCTATGTTTTATTTCAAATTGCTTCACAAAGTATTGTACATACACAGGAAAATAATAATGATCTTTTCAGTATAGTGATGAATATGACAATATGAAGGAAATGGCCATGGAGATCCCTGAGTGTCCCACTTGTCATCTAAAGGAGACAATAGCTGATGTGTTTGTGTGCTGATTCACTGACGAGGATTGTCACACAAGAGGAACCAAGCCTGCAATAGCTGTGCTTTATGGTCCCTAATAATTCATGCTACAACGATGGTTACATTCAAAGGTGATATCATGAGACTCAGGAGAATTTCGCTTCCGTGTATTGTACTGCTATGCGTGTGAACTCACCACAGCTAATATCAGATGCCTGGCAGGGTCGTGGTTTGCGCAGCACAGGATCTGAATCATGAGTACAAGTTGTTTCATGGCAGAACAATGTCGTACGAGTGTGAGTTATCTAAGCACCATTTGGTGCTATACAGAAGTTGGACTTAGAAGCACAGGCGTAGATTTTAGGGGGGACGCAGGGGACATGTTCGCCTCAATATGTGCATCTGCACCCCCAATAAAAACATGAATGTAGCAGACTTTTATTCTGACCAAATTAAAGATATTTCACCATAACTTTATGTGGAAAAGGCACACATTGGTGTATTAAAATGAACCACAATCCAGGAAATTAAATGCTTAATGCTAAAAATTGGGACCCCCAAAACTACAGAAGCATGTGTTGCATTCACAAAAGAAAAAACAAACACACTTTATCTTGTCATTTCTCATACCTATGAGATCTTGTCTTGAAATGAAGAGATAGTAACTCATAATTATGAGATAATAATAATAATTTTCTTTTTCTTTTGTGAATGCAATGCAAGTGGCCCCACCAATGTTGAAACAAAATCTACGCCCTTGCTTAGAAGGGAGGAAATGAGCTTTTTTTTTTGTTTCTCCTCAGTTATTGCAGATAATTAATTATTTGATAAATCATAGTGACAACCACAGACTGCAGCGTCACTTTTAAGCGAATATTCTCGAGTAAAAGCAGCAGCAGGAAAAGTCATCTCCTCCTGTGTTCTGTTTTGTTCTCTTGTTTTATTAATAGTCTGCTTGACTTTTACCATAGAAGAAGAACACGTTTTCATGGAAACAGTGGAGGGCATTTCCTGTGAGATGCAATGAGCTCAAATAAAAACACAGGAGTGGAAAGATGTGTGTGTGTGGCTCTGCCCTGTCCTGTTTTAGTCTCTCTCTCTCTCTCCACCCTCCAACCCCCCTGTATCACTCTCTCTCTCTCTCTCGTTTTGATTCTCTGGCCAAACCACTCCTTTCCTGACATTTACCATTTTAGGCCCTGATTCACTTCATAAGTAGCTCAAAGTTGGGATCAAAAACATTCCGTTTTTTTTTTTTTGTAAAGGTGTCACTTTTCAAGTTGCCGATGTAAAAACATGCCAATGATGTCTGCCGGATAAAAAGACAGAATTCTATTTTGACTCGGAGGAAGCATCAAACCCTAAAAGTGTTCACCTCCAATCTGACTGACACAACCGATGCTCTGTTGGGAGGATTTCCTCGCAGGTTGTTTTTTTCAAATATGCACAAGAACCTGAGTGTGAATTAGGCCAGTAAGTGGTGTCATTAAGTCACCGACGCCCAGACACACGGGCCTTTCACACCCAGTGTGTACACACATGTGCCATAGATACAGCGCACAACCAGTCTACTGTTTGAATCCACGGTTAATCTGCGATCATAACCAGCCCCCTTTTACCTCCACACGCTGCGAGTGGAGAGTGGATATGGACTGTTTGAAATATTACATCACTACTCAACGGTCACTGATTTTCGAGGCACTGAATCATATAAATCACATGATCTTACCACTTACTGTACAAGCTGAAACATGCTGTACATGTTGTACATATACTTTGCAACTGCCTGATTTCCTAATGACTGTTGTTTCATCTCATATATTCATGAGGCCAAATTGTTCTTTAAGTTGATTGGAATAATTACTGTGCCCTGCTTTAATAATACATATTAAAGTATCATGTTCATTTTCAGGTTCATACTTGTATTTTTGGTTTCTACTACAACATGTTAACGTGCTTTAATGTTCAAAAAACAAAAATAACTTTTATCATACTGTCTGTCTGAATATACCTGTATTCACTCTCCGTTTTAGCGCCTGTCTCTTTAAGCCCCCCTCCCAAAAAAGCCCAGTCTGCTCTGATTGGTCAGCGTTTCTGGGTCTTCCGCATCTGCGCCCTCAGCGTCTCTGCACCATCACTGCAGCCGGGAAATGACTAACGGCACTGTGGCGGCCCTTTCTAGCTATATATAGTATGGTTGTGACATCACAATCTTACAGAAGTCCTGACGGCTCGGTTAAAGGTCCAGTC
>JAOVVB010102281.1:0-13021 GCA_028570985.1 Heterobranchus longifilis | reverse complement strand
AGGTTATGTGATTGCAGAGTCAATCCCTGCAGGGGGGGGGCGGAGCTCTAGGCAGCGTCGCAGAGGATCTGCTCCAGCACCGTCAGCAGGTGTTTCAGGCCGTAGATGTAGCCGCGGTCGTGGCTTTCGCTCGGGAAAACGTGGGCAAAGTCGATCATCCTGACCTCCACCTCCGTGTCTCCTCCGCTCCCCTCTGTTGCATCACCTCCTGGTCCTTTCAGCTCCTCCTCCTCCTCCTCCTCCTCCTCTCTCCTCTCTCCGTCGCCGTGCTTCCCTTCCAGTTGGGATTTGTTTCCGTTTCCGTTCGGCGGCTGCTGCGACTCACCTGTTCGTTTCCACGCAGAGTTGTCTTCTTCTTCTTCTTCTTCTTCGCACGGCGCTGAGATGTTGTCGCCGGAGCTCGCCGTCGTCTCCGCGGCTCCGCCGTTGCCACGGAGACGACCCTTGGCACAGTGGTGGTGGCCTCCTTTCCTGTGGTTGGTGTAAATGGTGGCCAGGCTGTAGTCCCACGGCACCGGCGCCGCCTGGATGTTGTTGTTGTTGTACTCGGCCACCTCCTCTTCCTGCCTCGCACCTTCCTGCCTCCTCCCTTTCCTCTCCTCCTCCCCGCCCGCCGACGACAGCGCGGCGGGTTTCCCCGCGGTCGGGCTGATGGACGGGGTGCTGATGAGGGAGGAGAGGGAGGAGGAGGAGGAGGAGGAGGAGGCGGGGAGGCCCTCGTAGACGAAGAGAAGGGAGCTGGCGTAGAAGGCCAGCTGCTGCTGAGACTCGAACCAGCGGAGGATACGCTGGACTCTGCGGATGCTGGCGGACACGGCGTCCTTCCTCAGACTCACGCCGTTATGGAAGAATTTAGCCAGACCTGGAGGAGAGGGCAGACTTTAGATTAGTTTATTAAACTAAACAACAATAAGAAGAATTCATATCAAAAGAAATAATAAAGAAATGTCACAACCTCACTCATGTTTTACGCATTTTCAATTGCAATCTTTTAGGGCTGCACAAGAAATCATTTTGTTATAACTCTAACCCTCATTGAATCCATAAGAGTCTCATCTTTCCAGTGACACCCAGTTTATGTAATTCAAGAGTGTTTATGGACCCAGTCTGCAGAAATATCCAAATACAAAAATAAAACATGTGTACTGCATGAGAAAAACTGCAGGTTTTTACCTCAAACTTCATGAGATTATCATAAAGTGTGTGTGTCTGTAAAGGGGACAATTGTGGGTACCCATAGAACACATTTTCATTCAGATATCTGGAGGTCAGAGGTCAAGGGACTCCTTTGAAAATGGACATGCCAGTTTCCCTCGCCAAAATATATCCTGACTTTGGAGCGTTATTTACTACCAATGGATTCCCTAAATCTTCCTCTCTCTCTGTCTTTCTGCCCGTCTGTCTCTGTCTCTGTCTGTCTCTGTCTGTCTCTGTCTCTGTCTGTCTCTGTCTGTCTCTGTCTGTCTCTCAGGCGCAGGAGATCCATAAGTTGGCCGGGGACTCTTGTGCGATGCGTGAATGTGGCCCCTACGTGGCGGGGATGAAGTGCATGCTGCTGAAAGACGACAGGGGAGACGAGAAGAGTTACTGCATGCAACTGAAGACCTCCAAAAGTCACGGGGCCAAAAGCATCTGCCTCGGCATGACGAAGACAGGTAAAGAGACAGACAGACAGACAGACAGACAGACAGACAGACAGACAGACAGACTGACAGACAGACAGACTGACAGACAGACAGACTGACAGACAGACAGACAGACTGACAGACTGACAGACTGACAGACTGACAGACTGACAGACAGACAGGCTGACAGACAGACAGACAGACAGGCTGACAGACTGACAGACTGACAGACTGACAGACAGACAGGCTGACAGACAGACAGACAGACAGGCAGACAGACTGACAGACAGACAGACAGACAGACAGACAGACAGACTGACAGACAGACAGACAGACAGACAGACAGACAGACAGACAGACTGACAGACAGACTGACAGACAGACAGACAGACTGACAGACAGACTGACAGACGGACAGACAGACAGACTGACAGACGGACAGACAGATGGACTGACAGACAGACAGACAGACTGACAGACGGATATATACAGTAGATTGATGGATGGGTAGATAGATAAACAGACAATAATAACAACAGCAACAACAGGACACCTCAAAATGAACACTGTCCTATTGCACCATCCCATTAAAGTGCTCTACATATTAAATACATACAGGTGTTGCTGCCCTCGCTGTTATATGCATGTAAACCTTTCTTTTCACAATTGCATTTATAGTAACAATTTAGCTGTGATGATAAAGGCTTTGAGAGTCTGGAAATATTTGGATTAGATGCTTGAATTTGACTCTTAAAAGGCTGTACGAACCCTGCACATTTATCCTGAGATGGTTGTGTGCCACACACAATATCTAATTTAATAGCTAGAGTGATTCAGCCCGTCTTTATGCTGAGCATCTCTCTCTCTCACACACGGCACATGTCGAGTACGATGTGGAGGGACTGAGTGGATGTTTGAAGTGATGCTGGAGATTCGTGTCAGTGTACGAGTGCGTGTCAGTGCAGCAGTGGAAGTTCTCCGGAGCTGAGTGCTGATTTGAGCTGCGTGGAGACGAGCTGACAGGCCAGCAGGCTTCTCTGTGTCATCGCCAACCTTCCCCATCAGCCCTTGCAGAGGGAATTCTCTCAGAAAGCACCGCTGTACTTCCACACGGGGAGACCTGATTAAGTCTTTATACTGCTGCATGTGGCGTCCGGCCACTCTGCTCAAAAGTGCTCCAAGGCTGCTTCACGGCACGCGAGAGAGAGTAGATGTTTTCGTGACGCTTCAATTGTTGGTGGAGGGTAATGATTATTGGCTCGCATCAGCACAGAGAAAATGCCTGCAAGCTCTTCCATTGGACGATGCTGCTCTTTTTTCTTTTTTTTTTTGCATCATTCTGAGTGACACCTTCATTTACTGGTGTCAATATTCGAGTTATTCATTGACTACAAATGGAGTCCTGCAGCACCGTGTGTGCATTTTTTCCCATTCCTTTCATTAACAACAACCTCTGTCTCTTAGGATGAGCTGAGAAGAAACACTCCTGGAGATATGAAATGTACATCAAGATAGGGCTGTTAAAAAAAAAAAGAAAAAGCAGCCTGTCTGCCTTGCACGTCCTCGCGTGGGCCGCTGCTAATTGACTCTAAACGTCCAGCTCTCTAGTGCAGAGTCCGTGTAATGTCCGTTTGAGCCCAGCCGGTCACTCCGGAGAATTCAGTGAGCGAGTGGGCGTGTTGATGACGTTTGTATCATGCGGCTGGTGCAAAACGGGAAGAAAACAAACATCCGAGGGTGAAGAAGAAGGATCATTTTCACAAAGACGCCAATGAAAATGTCTAACTGGAGAGACGAGTAGATTTGAAACCTTCTGTCGGTCAGGGCAGACGCCGAAATCATCAGATAGATTCAAGGAGCGGCAAAAGACAACCGATTAACCTAGGTCTAAGTCTATCCCTACCGCACAGGAACGGCAAGAGACTCAGTTGTTAATGACCACATTACAAACCGGCTACGTGACCGCGGTGTGATCCGTGTCATGTCCTGCCTCCTGCACGCTCTAGAGAGGTCTACGGTCTTTAAGGTCGCTTTCACACCTGAGCTGTTTGGTCCGTTTTAATCGAACCCCGGAGCGTTTCGTCAGATAGTACGGTTCGTTTGAGCTGGTGTGAAAACTACTCGGACTCTGGTGCGGACCAAACTACGAACTCTGGTGCGGTTGAAAACGGGGGGTCTCGGTCCGGTTCTGAACGGACTCTGGAGGTTCATTTGTGGTGTGAAAGCAAACGCACCAACCACAGGATTTTATGATAGAAGATATGTGATTTTAGCGTGTTTCAAACACTAAACTACTAATAAATCCATCTGCTGATCGTGACGTGTTCAGGAAGTAATGGTATTATTGATCTGTATGGGCCATTTTCATTTTGGTAACCACGGTAACGCGTATTCACTTCTTGTATCCCTCTGTGTGACTTTGTCTGTTCCCCTGTGTGACAGGCAGAGATCCCACCGTAATAAGCTCTGAGTCACGTCTCTAACGTTACCTGTTTGTGTTGATTTGTCGTCAAAACAGTCCGAGCGCTGTGAAAAAGACGCTGTGTGCAGTGCATCTGCTCCCTCCTCATCAGGAACTATTGAAAAAAGATGCTGCTTAATAATAAAAATAATGCTTATAATCAGTTCTGCATAAAGTTCTGTCGTCCCCACGAGGGTCCTGATGATGTAAAACTGTCCAATCAGAGAGTCAGTCTGTATAACGTCATGTTTACTCCTCTGGGCTCGTTTGTAAGAAGTCAGTGTGAAAGAGAACAGGATGTATATGTTTTTTGTTTGGTCTGGACCAAATGAACAAACTACAGGTGTGAAAGTGACCTAAATTAAGTTTTACGTCACAGGACATTATTTGATTTGTTTATTTTGTAATGTGTCTGTGTAGGGCGGCACGATTCTGGTCAAAATGAGAATCCATTCTTTCCACTCAAAATTGAGATCACGATTTTCTCTCACAATTCTTAGCGACACCAATTTTTAAAGATAAACTGTTTATTGCAGTCCATATTGTCTTCATGCAGACAGTACGAGCAATATGATCATCAGCTAAAGGACAACAGGGATTTTCTACTTTAGTTTTTCTGGCCTTTTTATGATGCTTCATGTGCTAATAGGTGGTGTTACTTATGCTCGCAAAATACAACTTCACTGTACTACTTTTTTGCAGTGTAAGCACAGCGTTTTTGGAGGTGGATTAATTAATTTATTCTTCCTCACCATTGCTGGGTTTCCGTGACTCCTGATACATTTTTGTTGTTTCTAAAAAGCGGATTCTTTCACTGCAGAAATTAGATGTGTTGTTGATGCAACGGATCTCCTCACTAATATAAACCCAGCAGTGTCAGTGTCGCATAAATATAAGATCACATACAGGCCAGAATCAAGATTATTAATCTTACTTCAATGAATGGTGCAGTCCTGATTCAGTCTTCAGAGTTTTCCTGAAAGTTTGTGGAAGATTTGGGTCCACGTATTTGGTGGGGGGTTTGGGGGTGCTCATTAAAATGATGCAGTTTCACATCATTTTGGTCCATTATTGTTATTGTTATTCTGAGCACTCATTCTAAATATGCAACTCCCCAAAGCAAATATGTCCGAATCGTCCTGCAGAAAAGAGATTGTGTACGTGCCTGAATTGAGATCACGATCTTTTAACTATTGATCGTGCAGCCCTAGTATGTAAACTTTTAAAAGACATGTTTATGTTGGAATAAATCTACCTATATAACTAGTTATATCTCTCGTTGTATTGGTTTTTTCTCTTATAATGCACAAAAATAGATATTTGAATATAATTTGAACCAATATGTTTTTTAGTAGTAATATTGAAATGTCACTTTTGGCCAATTTTGACGAGATGAAAGGATGAAAAGACGGAGATGAACGATGACAGTAAATGAAAAGAAACAACAATATAAAGTGATGGCTGCTCTTATCTGTACCCTGATCGACATGTCGCGTCACAGCATTGCGAGGCAACCGTGTGCTGCCCGTCCTGTGTCAACAGCCGTGTATTTACGTAAGCTGTTTCCCGTCGGCCACGGCTTCTGTCCGGAGAGCACCAGGAGCCGCGGTGGTGAGGCGGTGTGATTAGATTTACAGATGGAGATTAATGTGAACAGAGGTAATAGCACAACGGCATAAATCACAAAGAAGAGGCTGGAAGCACCGTGCTTGACCTTTCTGAATGGTGATAATGATGCCGGAGTCGGATACACGCTCCTACTGGGGCTGCAGCGGCCGGCATGCCCGCATTTAGACAACGCTGTCATAAATGCAAAGTAAGTGTGTGTGTGTGTGTGCGCGTGTGTGTGTGGTGTGTGTGTGTGTGTGTGTGTGTGTGTGTGTGTGTGTGTGTGTGTGTCGGGGGTTAATAGACGGGGCGGTCAGCACTGACTGGAGTGCATTTCAATGAAACTGACAGCATGTATGAAGCTGTCAGAACATTACACGCTACAAAATGAGTAAATGCACTCAGAGCTGGTACACACACGCACACACGCACGCACACACACACATGCACGCACACACACACGCACACACACGTGCGAGCACGCACGCACGCACGCACACACACACACACACACACCGTGGTTCCCACAGGTCCTTGAAATCCTTGAAAGTTCATGAATTTGAGAAAAGAACAATGAACGTTTTTGAAAGTAGACATGAATAGGCATGGGTCTTTGAAAGTGCTTGAATTTATATATTTTGTGCAAGAATAGAAATTGCAGTTCTTTTGATATATATATTTTTTTACTTAACGTTAGTAATAGGCGATGTTCTAGGAGAACAAAAATGCTTCTAATCAAAGTCCGCAGAAGTCCGTGTAGAGAGGTCGGGATCACAAAACCAGACTTTCACCCAGGAGACCGCAGGTGGTGTCCCGTGTGAAACCAAAAATCAACGTTGTTAGCTAAACGTAGTAATTATATTTTGTTACCTAACAGACCAAAACCACGATCTTTTCTTAAACCTAACCGAGTAGTCTTAAATGAGGTGTTTCAAACTGCGACCATAATCCTGGAGAAAAAAAGTTTCCCTGGAATACGAAACATAATTGAGATAATTTAGTTTAGTTTAGTACGGGAATGTAATTTTGTAGGGTTGATCACATTATTTCACACACCAGCCTGCTAGTTCTCATTCTAAAAACTCAGTGTTGTAACCGTAATGAATAGAGAGGCACTGATATATCGGCCGAACATCGGTATCAGCTGATATTCTCCTTGTTCACCGCAATCTGCAAATAAGATGACATTCACCGATGGCAGTGGCCGATATTTATCTGTTGTGTTGCGTCAATTTTGCGCTGGATAAATGTTGTGTTAAAAGGTTAAAAACGCTTTTGAAGCAGTTATTTTTCCCCCCAAAAATAATCTTTTTCATGTGAAAGAGGGTTATAGATAGTGTCATGAAATGTTGAATGACTTTAAAACAGTTCAGTTATTTTTGAAATGATGAAGATTTCTTTGTTTCCCTGGCGAAAAAGGCGGAATAAATAACAACAAAAGCAAAATAAACAACAACATTAAAACATCATTACTGGCTATCTGTCAAATTGTTATTTTAAACAAAGGTATCGGCCCAGAATTTCACAATCGATGCGTCCCTAGTAGTCTGGCGGCTTACCAAACAGTGTCGGGATAAAGACTTCCAAACAACAGTTTCAGTGAATGATTGTAAAGATCTACAAAGAATAATGTTTACAACATTTTCGGGGAGTTATCCCACCAAAACAGGTTTCCTCCTGACACTATTTTGCGGCGGCACCGTCGGGGCGTGGCCCGGACGATTGTGATTGGTTTAAGGAAATACAAACAGGCCAGACAGTTTTTTCACTATCCAGGAGTGCTGTGGAGATAAGTCTGACTACGCGAGACTACATCCCTAGTAATGAACCTTGATCAGTGTCTGAAACTACGCCGTGTTGGGTCCTTGAATTTGACGGAATTGGGCCTGGAAAGTCTTTGAAAAGTCCTTGAATTTGATGTTTAAGAAGGTGTGGGAACCCTGGCTCATGCACACGCGCACACACACGCACACACACACACACACACAGGGGCAGGCTGATAGCGGGCTCTTTCTTTAAGTGGGAAGTGAAACCTGTCTGTCCGTTTGTCCGTCTCCCTGTCTGTCCGCGCGCCGCAGAGCATCAGCAGGGTTATTAGACGAGTCCTATGGCTGCCACTGATAAGACCCGTACGGATGCTGCTGCCGCTGCCGCTGACAGCGCTGCGCTGCCTGCGCGACAAACACAAGTGGCCTGGCCGGGGGATTACTGCCTGCTGCCATTTCTGCTGATGCCTTTCTTTATGTTATCCTCTCCAGTCAGATGTGCTGCATTTGAATAACTTGGCTGATGTTGTAGAAATGGAACTCCTCGAAATCTCCACCTGCATACAAATGAAGGCGCACGGGACGTAAAACACGCTCACACATTTTTTTTTTAGACCTTCTGGGTTTATTAGCCGCCCCTGTCTTTTCTTTCCTAGTGGCCACAACTGGTTATTTACATGCTCTTGTCACTTACTGGGAGGAGTGATGCTGATGGGTTAGGAGGCTCACTAATCCACTCTGCCGCTGTCATTAGAGAGAAGCAAACAGACTATTACCACCTCCTCCTCCTCTTTCTGCTCATCATAACCTCACACACACACTTGGACGAGCGCGCACACACACACAGCTGTGATGGAGAGTGCCTCTTGTTTCTTTAGCGCTACTGAGTGGAGCCCTGCTTTGGTAATTGATCCTGTTTGCTACATGGGGAGGGGAGAGAGAGAAAAAGAGAGAGAGAGGGAGGCCCTAAGTGTTGTCAGTTTGCTGCATTAATTTTTCAACCGTGGCCAGTGAGGCTGGAGGGACGGAGGAGGGGCCCCACCGCAGAGCTCGCTCAGAGGAACCACCTAATGCTGCTTTGTCTGCCTACACTTACCGTTTATCGGCGCTCATTCTAAAATAAGTCCCCCTTTTCTGTGAGACTCGATTATGATTCAACTGATTCGTTTACTCAGTCCCAGCCTCCTGCTGATGACATATTTGTTTTCCTCCGTCTCCCGTCTTCCGCCGCTCAAAAATAGCCTTCTGGTGGTTGTGTGACTTGTTGTGCCTCTTTGTCTGGGCTGTTTGTGCCTTCTCGTGGCGTACAGTATGTGCGGCTGATAATAGACAGACCTCGCTCTGTGCTGTTTGATCCGGTCGCTGACTCACTCATGATGTCAACAAGACAGCTGAGACGGACTGTAAGCACATAAGGACTCTGACTCTTCTACTTGCTGTAGTAGAAATAGCTATTATTACTTCTGTGTTCTTCACAGTTCTCCCCCGTTGTGTGTCAAAATACTCCCGTCCTATAATTAGTCCCAATGTTCTCACAGTGCCGGTCAGCGGCTGGAAAATGTACTGCCGAGTTGATATCTGCGTCCGTCAGAGCCACGTTATAGCAAACACTTCCGTGAGTCATTAAGAGGCGCTCGCAGCCACAGAGGACGTCACTGCTGACATTTGTTGCAGATGTGAGTCATAATTTCTTGCTTTTATTTAATACTTCCTAGGCAATTTGTGTGTGTGACACATTTCATTTAGCATCTCTAATGCGTGTATTATGCTGGGAGATGTAAAAGTAGCCACGCAGCAGCTCCTCACAAAATCGTCATGCAAAATATCTGAAAATGCTTTGTGATGATGCAGTATGTAAAGCTGTGCACTGTGGGAGAGAGCTGCCTGCAGGCGATGCATGCAGGAGTTAAGTCATGATCACTGGAGTTACAGGAAGCTCCTGACTCCTAAATAGTCCATTTGGGTCACATGCTGAGGGATTAATAAACTCTCTTTACTTGGCAAACACCACACTTCACATTTTGATCCAAAAGACCTCTAACAGAGTCCACGCTGATGTGTCTCAAAGGCTTTCTGTCCACGCCAGCAGATATTTCAGATTGTTTTAAGCAAAATATCTTGCTTAGTACAGGATCACGATTCTATAGAAAAACTTGAAGTCAGTCCAGTATAGTTAGACGACAGTGTGGTTATCTAGAAAGATATATCAATTAGATAAACCTGGATCGTGTGACTGGCTATTTGAACATCACAGAAAGTCCTGTTAAACCGGTCCGCCGTTTTCATGAAAGTATTATGAAAGCCATGCCTCTTCTATAGCTGCAATGATTAGTCGATTAATCGATTAGTCGATCGACAGAAAATTAATTTTCAACTATTTTGATGGTCAAATAATCGTTGTAATCATTTTTTTAAGCAAAAAAAAAAAACCATTTGCTGGTTTCATGCTTGTTAAAAGTGAGAATTCTCATACATGATAATAAACTGAATAAATAATTACTGAATAAAACATTTGAAGACAGCACCTCCGGGAAATTACACCGGAGATTTTTCACTATTTCATGACATTAATAAAACGATTAATCGAGAAAATAATTGTCAGATGAATCAATAATTAAGATAATCGTTAGTTGTAGCCATACTTGGCTATCCATGTCATGTGTAGAGATTTTTTCCTTCCTGATAACGATTCCGATACCTGAACTATACCGATCGGATACAAGTGCATTAAAAAACATATATATTATTATTTTTTAACAGCTGTATATTATTTACCCTGTATGGATGTGATATGATTGCTATCATTGTTGTGTATGGCCTTAAAACATGAACAAATACATACAAAGAATAAACGCTATGGAACCTTCTTTTATTATCTAGTTTTGACGGTCAGTCATAACGGAAAAAAGAACATAAATAAACTACTTTAAAGTAGATATTTTATGTGGTATTGGACTGGTACTTAGACTCATGTACTCGCTGATATCGGGAGGCATTTCCGATACTGGGATCTGAGCAATTCTAGTTCTGTGACAAAAGTGTTTTCAGAAAGCAGATTTGCACACAAGATCATGCATTGTGACGTAAACACTTTTTTGGAAAAGATCTGTTTTCTGTGACAAAAAAAGCTTTACGTTAATGAACCAGAGAAAAAGTCAACAAAGTCTACTAATATTGTAGGCTAACATCACACAGCTAATTCCATGAGCTGTTATGTGTTGTGTGTATTTTACGCTCTAAACCCGACCCTTTAACCTCATGGTGACAGCATACCCGGCATTACAAAAGGCAGGGCCGGGCCGCAGATGCACCGTGTGATTTACAGCCCTTGTCAGGTCACACAGGTGAGAGTCCTTTCTTTACCTCACACTGTTTTGTCCCGTCCTACAGGTGTGTTTTCTCTCTCGGCTCTGATTCTTGCGCCAGCTTTAGCTAGCCAGGACAGGCCTTCCTCCACTCCAAAACCATGATTGCATTCTTGAGCTATTCCACCCCCTCCTTCAGAACAAGAGCCCTCCGCATCTCTCTCCCTTTCAAGTAGAGGCTGCCGGCCGCGTTTCCCCTTTGAAGATGTAATCTTGGAAAACACAGAGACATCTCTGGGATTATCTTAAATGTCTTCAGTATGTCAACAGCCTAGCCAGCGTTGCTGCTGAGGTTGTTGAGCCGCGCTGGCTGTTTAAGGGGTCGGCTGCGATGACAGCCAAGGAAAATGCCTCATCGCAGAGGTAATCACAGGGTCAACTCCGCCGACTCCATTCAGGGCCAAACTCCCCACTGTTAAAACGGGATGATAACAGACACAAAGAAATGATGTATTTCCCCCATGTGGCGAGGCGGTGTTTACAATTGAAGGTAATAGCAGGCAGTGGAGCGCTCAATAACAGATGGTGCTGGTAGGTGAGGTTCATTTATGTCATGGCATCTCCCAAAATGTTATGAAAATCTGAACGGTGCAACGTCTTAACTATGCATACACAATAAGATGAGAAGCATCATTGAGCAGTCACAAGAGGGAGAGTTACGATACACCAAATTAGAGGCACATAAGTGGGCGCTCCTTGAAAAGGATCTTGACTTTGTAATCATATCAGATGTTATCGGGAGGAGATTTTAGGAAGGGTAAGTGCTTGGAAACTAAATCAGAGAGAAGCTGCCTAGGGAACACGTTGTTATCATAATTACCTGCTGAGCGATGACTGCAGAACCCGTGTTGATGTTGACGCCGCCGCCCTCTCTCCAACAACGCTGTCTTGTGTGGGCTGCTGCCTGCGTCGACATCTCTTTGTGCTCTGTTCCCTATGTGTGTTTTCTTTCTTTCTTTCCTTTTTTTTGTTTCCCCCCCCCCCCCCTGCTTTTCAGCCAGGAACACACACTGCAGGCCAAAAACGCAAATATTGTTTTGGTGAGATCTGGCTCGGAGATTTGGGACGGACTTGCGTCAGAGTGCGTGCGTGCGGGCGCTGGCAGGCTCCGGGGGTTGCTCCCGGGAGCGAAACCGGAGACCTCATCTTCTCTGTTTCAAACAACAACCTGCTCCTGCCGGCGCGCGGGGGCCCCCGCCCGATTTTTTTTATTACAAATGATGTGTTTGAATGAAACCCCGGCCTCCTCCTCTCTGTTGGCATTTAAACGGGAGGAAATAACAGATGATGATATCAGAGCGGGAGAGAAGGAGAGGGAGAGACCACTCAAGGAGGAGAAACACTTGACCTGTTTGTTTTGGGAAAATGGTATTCCTCTGCTAATTTCCTCCTGATAAGTATCTGACAGCTCATAGTAAAGTGTTTTATCTTGGCCGGAGGGAAATGGCTTCTCTCACTCACGCCGCCAATCGATTTCAGAGACTCTGCTGCTTTAAATTGCATTCTCTGGTCTTTAGAGTTCTTCTATTTGCATAGAGGTAATCAATTACATATATTAGCTTACCGCTTTTAGCTTAACATGGACTTTCTCCTTCCGTCCTTCCCTCCCTCGCGCTCGCTTCTCCTTACCTCTCCACACGCTGCTGCAGATCCTCGCTCTTCTTTCCTCTTCCACCTCTCATCATTGACTGCTGTTTGCCGTGTTGGGGGGCATTGATTTTTACTGCTCTGCCTCTCTCTCTGCTTTAACAGCTGATGAGTTGTGTTAAGAGGCCCAGGGACAGCCCTGCCTGTTTTAAGGAGATGAGGTTGGCTTTTATAGCTCCTCTGCTTCCTCAGCCTCGGATGATAAGGTGTGTGTGTGTGTGTGTGTGTGTGTGTGTGTGTGTGTGTGTGTGTGTGTGTGTGTGTGTGTGTGTAATATGTGTGTATAAACGTGCACGTGTGAGTGACAGGGCTGGGACGATTCACTTTTCTTGGGTGCAGATTCTTGCGATTCGATATTAGGTTTTATTGCGATTTGTGTTTACTTTTTTAAACACTAGACCATGAGAAAAAGTTGAATCATACACTTCTAGAGACTCTTACTTTGGAAAATTGAATGTATAAACTGATAGAGTAAAAATGTTTGATTTTGTGACTGTATGTAGTCAGAGATGTCCTCAACTCAAATGGATTGGTCATTGTCAGGAATTA
>JAOVVB010102280.1:15508-27278 GCA_028570985.1 Heterobranchus longifilis | reverse complement strand
TACTCAATTTTGTAAGTTAACAAAGATTCTGAATTAAGTAGCTTAAAATAACCTTGTAAAAGCTACTTAATTTAGAATGTTTGTTAACTTACAAAATTGAGTAGTGAAACTTTCAGTTTCAATTTCACTTTCAATTGTTTTTTAGTTATAATAACTTATTGGGTTTTACAGTTTAATAATTATTAAATATTCTTTAATAAAGTTATTTGTAAGAAAGCATCCTTCTGAGTACCTTTGCTTAGTCATATCGGTTCCAGTCTTCATTCCAGCTCAGAAATTCACTATATCGCTCACAATATTGATAATTGGTGAAATGTTCCCCTCTAAAATCAGTATAGAACAATTATCTGTATAAAACATTCAGAATGTGGATGCACTCTGGTTACAATAGAACCCGCCTGCTCCTAATGTCTTAGAAAAAAAGTAAAACTAGCTAACAAGAAATACTATTTTACACGGGACGATGACGTTGTTTTATTATGAACATATTTCAACTCTTCCTTAGATTAAAAAGTTATTTTGAGCAGATGACTTCCTGATTTCCTGATATGTTCTGAAGTGCTGTAATGATGAAAGAACAAGAGTAAAGAATAATGGATAGGATGACTTTTTTTTTCCTGTTACAGCAGTCTGCAGTTAAAAACAGCACCGTCATCGTTTTGTGTCCTGAGCAGTGACCCAAACCACCTCTGGCCCGAGACATTACAAGACAACACATTCTCAGCTATTCTCACAATACAAATTACCTTTATATGGTTTCACTAGATTCTATTTCAGGAATTCTTGTTTAACTTTGGGGCAGCATGTTCATTTACTGATGTGTAATTTGTCCGTGACGTTCTGGGATCTGCAAATGAACAGCTCATTTAGTATTCATAACTGTGTAATTAATTGCTAATTGGCTATTTAATACTATTTTGAAATGGTTACTTTGCTGCAGATAAGGTATTCCACGCTGCTCTAATGGCTTAATGTTGTGTTTGTAATGGTTGTACCGTTTGATATTGAGAATGTATTGAGAGTGGCTTGTGGAGGTCAGATACGCTAAAGTGCATCTGAGAAAGTTGCATGTGGCGGGCGATAAGCTGCAGGTACTGTGGATATTCCCCATTACAGTTAGAGGTGTGACTGTGCAGGTTATTTAGTACACACTCTACTTTCTATGGTGTATTTGCAGTGTAAAGGTGCTATGAAACATTTTTCATGTACAACAGGAACAGGATAAATGCCTGCTTAAAAAAAAAAAAAAAAAAAAAAAGGATTTTAGGACATGACGTAGCAGCAGTTTTCAACTTAAACAAACCGTTTACCTCTGAAAAACTCATGAAACATTACAAGTAATAGGTTGTTTTTTTAATGAATTTCAAAATATGTAAAATTCTGTTTGAATGTCAGGGCTTGTTGTTCTTCTATTTCTGCTCCAGGAAGAAATAAAGTGCATATGGAGAACAGAGGAGGCTGCACACATGAGGCTACAATAATGAAAGTGGGCTGCTACATAAACCCTATATTTATAAATCTATGCATGTATAGATGCAGTACATACTTGGATCTCTGAATCACATCTAACCGAAGCTTATCTCGGCCGTAACAACAGCTCATAAATCACCTGAACAACTAATGGAAAGAAGTCTGCAGCGCTGCACAGAGTCCGAGTTAGAGGGGAAAAGAGAGGGTGTACAATATATTAATCCCTGGGAGGCTTTCTATTTTAGGATGGGCTGTATTTTTAAATACTTCTGTGCAATTAGCTTTTTGATTAGGAACATTCTAGTTTAAAGGCCAGATGAAATGGCTTATTGAATCTGTACTGCAGCACACTGGCATGTCTCGTAACTTCTGTTTCATTGATAATGACCATCTTTTAGCTGATAGAGGTTTTATTATTGAGTGAACAGATAGATGCAGTAGCTTCATATGTGTTTGTAATTAACAAACCGTAGGAATACACTGTAATCTTTAGACCCGTGTCAGTCCGACTCTCATGGATTTCCACTGAGCTTCCGCTTGGTCAAATCATGTTTACAGAACAGCATCACTGAGAAAATCAAGATAGTGATTCGACTCGACTCGAGAGGCGGCTCTTGAACTGAAGAGCTTTAACAAGACATGAGTTAATCTCTGCAAAATCCTTGTCTGGTATCCCTTACCATAGGTGTAATTTACACAACAGCATACTTTGTGGAAAAAATAGCTTGCACCAACTAACAAATTGGAACACTTTGAGAGTTTTATTTGCACAATAAGAAGAACCTACTGTATAATGCAATGTAAATTAAGAAGAAATAAATGTGCATTGTCCAAAAAAGTAATGAAAGCTAAAAGAAAAAAATCCTCTCTAGCCTACTGACTCTTAAAATGACCCAAAAACGTGCATGCGCCGATCAGTAACTGACAAATTCTTGACACTCTTGTCCAAGTTTTCCACTTTCTCTCTGAGAACATGACAAACAGCCACACAACGTCAACAACTGCACATTATGTGTGAATTTCCTGCACTAAGTATAAAACAGATGAAACCATTGGATGAAACATCAGTCATGTGACTTAAATGTCCGCTGCGGTCGACGTTGTTGTGCATTTTATGCTGAGTATTTTCGTCTTGTCGACTCTGTAGCCTTGGCTATGCTCTTTTGATGCACCGTTATGCAATTTTTTTTTCTCACCATAATTATCTACTCTGACCTCATACTGATCTCCCATTACATTGTCTGAAATCGCCTATGTTGAAAACCATTTAAAAAATGTTTGTTTCATCTGAACCATTATGTCCCCACCACTTTTCAACACAAAACCACGCCCATGCTTGAGAAAGGGTTTAGAAACGTGTACTTTCAGAAAGTCCTGACACTCCTTCTTATGTCTCAACATATTTTATCTCCTGTGACACTTTTATCAAAATTAAAATACAATTAGAAATCTAAACAGCATGGGGATGAAAAAGGGCCTAATTGAGGTTTCTTGTTAAGCAAAGGTGTAAAGTTACCTTCTCTACACACAGACGTACAACTTGAATTGAGGTCATGTGTTGCCGTGGGGAATGGCAAAGAATTTCATGAATGTACTTGTACGTTTACTGTCAGCAGGAGACAATCATAAGGCTGCATAGTATGCAAATATACATAGCATATATAGGAGGTGACTGTTAGAAAGCCCTGGGCTGTAAAAAAATATTAAAGGAATTGAATCTACAGTGAAATGATGCTGCAACACCTGAAAATCAAGAAACAAAAGGAGAGGCATAAAACAAAGGTGTGGAAGTCGCGAATGACAGGCATGTAGCGAGTCCAACTTTAATGTGCAAGACTGGAGTTTATTATCTGTAACCATGTAACCATTATTTTAACCTCAATCTTCCCATAACCTTAAAATGGCTATATTGAATATTTTTAGCCATGCTAGAGGCATGTAACCTGACGCCATCAGATGGTTGTTTCACAGTACCATCTGAGAAGCCGTCATTAGAAACTGTTTGGATAAGGGTAGGCACTTTGAAAAAATACCTGGCAGGTGATTGGACGAACTGTCTGTCAGTCAGGAGAAGTACAGAAAAGCTTTGCCGTGTCGTTCTTTGCTCTTCTTTCAATTAAGAAATATTCTCCAGTTGATATAATCAACACTATTGTGGTATCGCAACATCTACACAGAGCCGCCATTGTTGTTTTGAATAAACAGTCGTGCAGCTCACACACCTAAACCACGCCCGTACCTGCTGGTAGCTCCTCACAGGACGCAGAGCCGCCATTGTTGTTTTGCACAAACACATAAACCATGCCCATATCTACCAGTAGCTCCTTACAGGACACTGATTGGTCCGGTCAGATCTTGTCTGGACCTAAACGCTTGTACTGGAGCCTGGCAAGATGGATTCCAGCGATCAAGAAACGTGATCTCGTGATATCGCGAGAATCCAGCTGCCATGAGGTATAGCCTTAGGGATGGCAATGTCCATCTGTCCGTCCACCACTTTGGTCCAATGAAATATCACAGGCAGGTTTTGAATGGGCACTGCAGTGTCTTAATGCAAGTAATCAACTGTGGAAGTTTCATAGTGATATCTATTAGTTACTTTTTTAGTTTAGTTTTTAGTTGCTTGACATCTCTGGCTTCACACTTTGATGTCATTAGGACAAAGTGGATTATTTAGGAACCTTTTGTACTACTGAGTTAAACCCAAGAGTATTTTTCAGTGTATCATCAACATGTATATACTTATAGAAACACACAGCTATGTTACTGCTTTGAGGTACTTGAGTATTTCCATCTTCTGCATCTTTATGCTTCTACTGCATTACATTTCAAATGGAAATATTGTACTTATTAGTTCACTACAGTTACTCGACAGCTACATTTAGTATTTGCTTTGCAAATATATATATATATATTTTTTTCTTTTTTTCTTTTTTTTTTCTTTTGGACTGTCTTAGAGCATACTGTAGGAATAACATGTATGAACTTTAAACAAGGGCATAGCTCCCCTTTAAGAACATTTGCTGTGGATGTTCAGAAAGTTGTGGTAGTGCTAAAAAAAAGAGAGCAATGAACACTAGATGGAGACACCATCCCATTTATCCTCTTTCAGAGTCACATTCAGGCTTAAAACTCTTTGAATCCTAATTTGAGCCAACTTCAAACATTTCCACTGACAGTCCTGAGAGGTATGGAGGGACCTCAGTATCTTGTGTTGACACTATAACATTTATAGTTTGTGGAAAAACTTGTGAATTTAGGCAACCTCTTCAAAAGTGTGAAAATATGTCCAAAACAAAAGGACTTTCACTGTGAAAAGGTTATCATTGTAGTGCAAGTAGGAAGATGCTTAAAACTATATTATTTTACACAATTAAGACAGAATAAATGAAGAAACCATATTTCATGAGACAAGATCTGGCTCTAAGTGCAATACTAGTCCCATCACTTTTAGTAAACCAGATGATGTAGCTCAGAAAAAATGCACAACTGCAGATGAAATTGGCAAAGCAGCAAGAATTTCACTGTAATTCACCTTCAAATGCTGCTGTGCTCCGAACACCTCAGCCAGAGCCGTATGTGATCACTCCCCTCACCGCACGCACGCACACACACACACACACACACACACACACACACACACACACACACCTACACCTTCATCTACCTTTTTCAACCTCCCACCTCAAAGGCACCATCTGCCCTCTGCCCCCGCTGCAGCTTGCGATATGTACCTCCAGTCATGCAGAAAAAGTCACAGTATGCGTCTGTGAATGTCTGCCTGTGTTCACGTTTGTTCCCCGTCTGTTTCACTGTAGTTCAGCAGCGTTCGAGCACGGCGAGCCCAAAGAAGCATGTATCTGAACCTTTGCACTGTTTTCCTAATAAGCCACAGTCCCTCCTCTCTCTCTTCTGCCTTTTCTCTTTTTGTCTTTGTAATACTCTAAATCCATGTTCCACAAATTATAGCTGAAATAGAAATGGCAACACTCAAAGGACTTAGCTTAATACACCAACCCCACTTATCAGTGCCATTAATCCTCTTGGCATTTCAAAACAGAGCACTAGGTCTGTACTGCACGTTTTTTTTTAATACAGCAGAGAAATTTAATTTACACTCCAAAGGCCACCAATCTGCAGGCTTTTAAAGTCAAAATGTACTGTTTCCAAAAAAACATGTGCTGCACCCATTGTTGGGCCTCATGAATGATTTTTCTTTTTCTTCATTTTACGTGTGATTTACAGTATGTAAATATTCTGACAGCTCTTTTCAAAAAAGTCAACATAGTACAGTGAAGGACAGTAGTGGAAAAAAAGAGATAATGACAGAAAACAAAGACTGGAAGACAGCTGGAATGCAAGATCACCTACTGTAAGAAAGGAATGCATACAAGTTACAAATCTCTGCAGGATTAAATGTCCAAAATGTTTAACCTCTAATTATCTGTAACTTAACCTTGGGTGAGAATATAATCTGAATGCCTAAAATGTAATCAAACATCCTCCTAAGTCCTCCGGTTAGAAATATATTTTTAATAGTTTACTTTTTTTTTTTTAAAGGTAAAGGACTAATTGCAAAGGCCTTGAAGGCATTATTATGGATATCATATTCATTGTTTTTAAATTATGATTAAAGTAAAAAGTTAATTATTCATTGTTTGCTCAGTTATCTTTACAGTACATACATTTATGCACCATAAAAGAAATCACATAAGTTTCAGGATTTTTCACATGATACAGTCTCTAAACAAAAAAAGAGAAAAAAGCTGCTGAAGTGAATCTTTTTGCCTCCCACTCTCCAACAGAGTTGGGGGTTTTATCTGTCCACTTGCCAATCATGAGCCATTTTCTCCAATGGCGAGTCAGTGTTACTGATTTCCATCTAAGTATATTTTTGTGACTCCTCTGGGTCATTTGTCAGATGTTTTTGGAATTTTTGCCTGAGCATTACTGCAGTGAAAACATCTCCTGGACTCCACAGTTTTAAGAGAACAGTGTATTGTGTACTATGTGTATTACACTGAATATATACCTACTGTTCCTCATTTTTGGAAGCGGGGCCATGTCTCTGCCCTTACGACTTATGTCCACATGGCACCTGCATCAGATTACAGCTCTGTCGCGGCTGCTGGAGACAGTCAGCTGCCATTCTTTTGTCTTTCTTTTGGCTGTAATCACTTATATTTGAATTAACAAGTCCTACAAACCATACAAGTACAACCACAAATAATTTGTTCCTACCCTCTAACAGTGTGTTCAGACCGGGCGCGAATAAGTTACATGTAAATTAAATGTAAAGACGCGATTGCTTGCGAGGGCGAATGACGCAAATTGGGCGGTGCGAAGACGCACGAATGACGCGAATTCGCTCATCGGTGAGTTGAAATATCTGAACTTCCGCGGCGAGCGTCAGGACTAGCGCGAATGACGCGATGAAAACATAAGATTCAGAGTTAAGTGAGTAGATTAATTTATACGCACCCGGTCTGAACACACTGTAATACGACCCATAGGAGTGTTTACTAAATCAGAGCGTTTTCCATCCTCATACCTAAACGTAGCGGTAGCGGTTTTAAACATGTCGGTAATGTTGTGAAACAGGCGTAGTTTGGTTAAGTTTAGACCACAAAACAACTTGGTATGGTTAGAAAAAAGATTGTGGTTTGGGTTAAAATCAGTAGATTTGTTGCATTACTTCACTGCCATGCATACGTACATGATGTAATTACGCATGTGATGCAGAACATGGCGTAGTTCGGGTTGTTACTTTAAGTTAAACTAACTCGCTGTTCAATTTTATTTTCAAATGGGCCACGAACATTGGTCTCCTGGGTCAAAGTTTGCTTGACCCACTCACCACACCTCCCGCCTGCCCTAAAGTTACTTTCTCTGTCTAAATACTACGCTACATGATAATTGCTTAGACCACTAGAGGGTGCTGTCTAACAATAAAACATCAATAAGGGCAGCGATCCCTAAAGCAGCGATTTTAGACATTCCAAATAAGCACGCTACCAATCCAAATTCCACTGTTTTGATTTGTTTTCATTGAAAACAACCATCTCCGTCTTCAGATGCATCAGATCTTGGCCGACTTGCCAGGCCTTCGCTGCCAAGCCGACCTGTTAGGACTAATTCACTTCATGGATCCCTGACAGACTCTTGTGTAATGCATATTAGCTTTATGCCCAGACAATCTATAGCGGCCAAGATCTCAGGGTTTGACGCAGGGCTTATGGATCTCTCTCTGTGTTAAGTTTCTCATCTGTTATTAAGTTGACAATTTGGCAAGGTCCTGAACTAACAGGTTTTACACACAAAAAATGTGTCCATTACTTAATTATGTAGCACTTTGTGCATGCAGTTAACTAACATTTATTGAGTAGCTTTGCTTGCATAGATGATCACCAACAAGCGAGACTAAATTATTATATATTACAAATTATTTTCTTTATCTTATCCGTATTGAGAAATGCTATATTTTCTGTCAATTCAGTTTGTATTCAAAAGAAAACATAATTCAAGGACAAAGTCACCTCTAAAGTGTGACAACTTTGCATAATCACAACAGCATCCAGCCAAAAAATCGAGCAAAAACAAAAGGGAGGCTCCTCTCGATTGGGGGTAAAGCTGAGGAGGAGACACAGCAGTCATTTAGTAAGCTGTTGTGGTCTCTCAGTGGTTTCCCCAGTCTTATCTGTTTGTTTCAGAGTTGCTGGGCTTTATTGACGGATCCTGGCCTCAGTCTTCTATCATGAACTGTTCCCCATCAGACCTACAAAACTCACCAATGGGAGAGCAAAAGAAAGCCATTAGCGTGAATTCATTAAAACTTTCCGCACATTATCACATGTCGCCTTTCAGTGGACGTCTCTGCATTCGCTGTAGCACGCGTCATGGCGGCCTATCTGCACGGAACAGGTGGGAAGCACAGTGGCCTCTCAGTGCTCCAACATTAGGGAGGCGCTTAGAGAGGGGTGGCTAATCGATTGGACAGACCGGATTTACTGAGATGACTGAGTCACAGGGTGACTGCAGAGGCAAAGAAGTAGGAATGGTCTATGTGTGCGTGTGTGCGTGTGTGTGTGTATGTGGGAGGAGGAGGAATGAGTCTGATTCCGCTGAGAAACTGACTACCTGAATTATCAAAACAAGGATAGTTTTGAACTGCAGTTCATGCTTACGTAAGTAAGAAATACAGAAGTTTTTGTTGTATGAACTGATAAAATATGACCAACATTCTGGGAACAGAAGATTTTTAAATAGTTTAAATATACTGGAGACGATTGTGTCCATTTATATATATATATATAAGGAAGACCTTCAAATAACTAACTGTAGCTTTTATGCAATTACAAGGTGGAACTTTCTCACTATGGCAAAAAACAGGCAGGACAGAAAAGGATTGAGTTGCTAGCTAATTTGACCAACTAACATTAGCACTGATACATTGAAAACAATTCATGTTTTCTTAACAAATCTACCACTGTTCTCACACTATACGGAAGCCCAGCGAGGCAAGTAAGATTTTTTTTAGCCATGCAGAATTTTTCTATGTTTTTTTTTTGGTGATTTATTTATTTGAATTTTTTTTAGGCTCATTTTTCCAAGTGTTTGTTGTTGTAATACTCATTTCAGCCAAGAGAGGCTGACGACACTCTTCTGTTCTAAATAGGACTGAAAACATTCATCTATTCTTAGGTGAGTTTTCATTTCTCCATGTACTCTAAACACAAGGTATATTGTGTGTTATCAAGTTATGTAACATTACTGTAATGTCTTTGGCAAGAAATTTATTTTCCCTATCGCAATCACTACCAACCATGAGAAAACAAGGGGAAATATCACAAAAGTAAAACACATCTTCAGCAACAACTCAACTGAAGTATATCATCATCATAATAGCAACAGGAAGGTAAAACATACAATACACTTACTACTTTCCAATGATATAAATGAGATTTGTGTACTTTTCTCAACTTTTTCTGTTCTGTGATTCACATTCTTGACACTGTCTGACTCGATGGTGTTGTGATCCTGATCCACCCACACAGCAAATGTATAGCTGAACTCAGAATGAAAAGTCTGACACTTAAAGATAGTTTCAAACACCCACACATACCCCACAGCCATAAAATGGACACACAACTCTCCAGTCAACTCTTGTCAACTCCATATACTGTATGTCATGAAAAATTCAACTTTTACTGCAACGCCGGAAGATTTGCTGAACATGTGGTACTGCAGTAATACAAACATCTAGAAATCTTTGAAAACATTATTGAAAAAGATCAGATATGAAAGAAACTGTGTTTTCTGATTCTTTGGGAGTTTTTGAAGCACTTTGAAAAGAATGGGCGGCCTCGACAACAAAGAGATTTAAATTTTGTGCCCACTGAGTACTACAAAGCTGCTGACTGTAAGAAAGATGAAGAAGTGTTTGTTGTTGGTTTCTGTCAGTAACAAGAAAGTGATGATGCAAACTCAGGCTGGACACTGTCTCTAATTATGGTAATTAGACAATGTATACATGGAAAGCAATAAAGTTTTCAGCTGTTATCCATTTAGAGTGTATCCAAATGCATGACTGGACCTCTAAAATAATTTGGTGCTTTTTTTGACTGGGGATTATGCCACCTTTGAAACACATAAAACTTGGCTCAGATGGTAAAATACAAAAGTGGACCCTCTTAGAGGAAAAGCCTGCAATGCATTATACAAGTTTATTAACTAGCTTTATAGTAGAATAGAACGGACATCACATCAAAGATCATTTATAACATTTTTCTGTTGTTTTACGGCTATTAGCACCCATAAATGTTGTATTACTGCCATTGTACTGGACTAAAGTGTAAATTCTGAACTTTACATGTAATTATTTCACATCTGTTTGTGTAGAGAGTGTAAATTCAGGCGAGCCAGACCGAAGTTGTTAAAAAAACAGACAGCTAATGCTAACTAGCCAGCAAAATTTGTGTTGTAGCTAACCAGCTAGCTGTTAACCCAGTGAGCTTTAGGGTATGTGTTACGTATTGTGTATGTTTCACACATATATCTGCTTATAAATGTGATGTACATAAGTCACATACTCGTAACATATCCTTCATCAGACTGCTTCCAGAAGATGTTAAAACTTGATTTAACAAGTCTTAACTTTATGAATTAAACATTGTTTTTTTCCGGAGATGATGATGGAAAAAGCTAACGAGTGAGTCGCCTTTATTTTTTATCTCTGTTGAGAGTTACACATGCACAGTAGGCTACTGATCGATGACAGCCGCATCCGCAGAACAGTCATATTCTGCACATGCATTGGCTTTTGTGCCTGTGTAGAGCACAAGATGGACCCGTTGACCCGTTCCCATAATGCACTGTGCTGTGACCTCGGTTGCCAAGCTATAAACGTTGTCAGAAGAGACTTCTTTTAATAATGTACGACAAGTTGCTTGCTGGAATATCAGAGTAATTATTTATTATTAAAGAGAAATCAGTGTTGGGAGGTCGGGGTGGATGACAAACAGGACTTTGACCCATGAGACTGCTGTTTGTGTCCCATGTGAAACCAAACGTCAATGTTGATTTGTTTTAACTACGTGACATACTTAAGTGACATACTTACGTGACGTAGGCCTACATAAAGTAATTAACTTGCATAATGTAGCCTACTTATTTTAACCCAAACCATGATCATTTTCTAAACCTACCAAGTATTTTTATTACCTAAACCTAACCAAGTAGTTTGTTTCAATTCACAACGGCCGCTGGAAAAAAAAGATTCCCTCGAAAGGTATTTGAGTTTGTAGTTTCATTGTATGGGAATGCAGTTTTTAGGAGACAGGGTTGTCTGACCACACCCAACCACAGTCTGAGATGCAACACACTTGATTTTCACCAGTCAATACATATTTAGTATCTTAGATTGATCTGCAGTTACTTACAAAGTGCATTTCAAGGTTCAATGACACAATGTAATACTTTCTTTGTTGAGGGAAAACTGAAAACTGTCTTATTTTCCAAGTTATTTGGTCAGAGATGAGTGGTATTCACGGCCAAGTGTAAACGAACTGCACCGAAGACAAATACACCCTGCTAACATTCCCCTCCGAGCACTACTAATTTTTCTTTCTGTCTGACGCTGACATTATGCACAGCACAGCTCAAGTTGACATGTTCAACTCTGAGTGCCAAGGGCAGTGACCCAAAACCTGACGCGTCTAAAATGCGAAGAAAATGTGAGATTGGAAGAGACACGTCTGCTACAAACAAGGGCAAAAGCAGGGCAGGAGAGAGAGAAAAAGTG
>JAOVVB010102280.1:0-15498 GCA_028570985.1 Heterobranchus longifilis | reverse complement strand
CGAATGTACCATCCTATACCCTCCAGAATTTCAGGTCATTAACCAACTTGTCTTAGGCGGTTTTAGCCAGACTATACGTAGGAGGAGAGATGCCTTTTCAACTCGCAACATTTCTGCTTATACTGAAATCCTGTGGCGGGGGAGCACAGCAGCCTGTGCATTTGCAGAGTTGTACTGCAGGTCACAGGAAGTTGATTTACATAGCTGCTATGTTTACACACAAAAAAACTATTGACAATCTTTATTAAGGTTAAATTTAGTAAAGGCATTTACATGGTTAGTGACCTGACTCTGACCCTTTACTGACCCTTTAGTACAAGCATCCATACTACAGTGCTAATTTACTGTGTCAGACGTAAATGTCCTGGATTTTTACTTAAGGAAAAGTACAGACGTATTATCTATATATAAGTTGTATATAAGTATATGTATAAGTGTAAGTATACTTTACATGTATATACAGTTGGACACAACAGTCTATAGCAAATAACTGTATTTTAGAGGCTGATCGTATGTTTATGTAATCTTAACCTGCAAAGTAATTTGTATAGCTCTCAAATGTAGCTGAGTAAAAGGTTTAATATTGCCTTCTCAAATGTAGTGGAGTAGAAGTGTACAGTTGAATATAACGAAAGTACGTCTAATTTGTACTTAATAATAAGTAATAATAATACATTTAAAAAATAAATTATTATTATTATTATTATTATTATTATTTAATTGCAATGTATCTTTGATCATCTTCCAAACAATTATTTACTTCAGAGTCCATTGCACATTTTTATACTTTATATTTTTACATGTTAAATTAATAAGTAACAGAAAATTGCGAAGAAACACAAAACTCAACCAAAACAAAACAAAACGATGGAAGGGTAGAGGGGGTATTGGGATTCGAATGGGGAGGACTAACTGTTCATTGAAAATCTTGGGCTAGATTGAAATAATATGTTATTTGACAGTCTATCCACTATTCCGTTTTTTGTGATCTCTAAAGGTTAATGTTTCCATGTCCAACATGTGTTCTATTGTTGACATGAATTCCATGTCCCTGTAAATTGCACTTGAGTAACTGTCCTTAGTTAGTTTCCACCAGTGCTTTCCCAATACCCTGTGTTTACATGGTTACTTCCAGTGTAAGTTTGAGGATGTGTGCACGCCTACAGGCTAATAATACCGTAAATATAATGAGGAAATTGAGAGACCTTGTTGGTGTTTGTTGCTCTGATTGATTTGTGACTTAACTCGAGGTCTGTGATGTTGCTGTGTTGTAACAGCTGTTTCTATGTCGTCGCATAAAAGCAGCTTTTATTTTGCCTCCACCTCGAGCCATTCCGCTTTTTTATTGGTTTACGCCACGAGGTAAGCAGTGACTACGCAGAGTCAAAACACCACATGGTAACCAAATTAAATAATCAACAGGAAAAAGGTATTTCAAAAGAACCGATAGCTCTTATTCAATTTACCTTTAATACAATCTAACTTGTTTAAGGTGGGGGCATGACACTTAATCTGAGTATCACCTTACTGAGGTTATTACTGCACCATTAGTGTGAATGTAAACACACTTTGTGATTCAGTGGACTCATAATTGACTGTAACATGAGGTGTGGGCCATCCAATGGAACAGATTGCACAAGTCAAGCTCAGTTCATCACATTCAACATAATGCACAGTGTGTGTGTGTGTGTGTGTGTGTGTGTGTGTGTGTGTGTGTGTGTGTGTGTGTGAATATGGCTCACTGTCAGTGTAGGTGGGTCAGCATGATGGAGTGAGTGTGTTTGTGTGTGTGACTACTGCATGAGTGCAGGGCGGACAGTTAGATATACAAACAGACTGTCATTCTGGACGGCAGCCCGAGAGCTTCGCTGGGAGATTTGGTACAGAGAAACTTGGAATGAAGAATCATTATGTGAAAATAGAAGAGTTAACAACACTAATCCAAAAAGTTCTGGGGGAGAAAAAAAAAGCCATAGTGTCTTCCCTTTTCAAAATCCCATAGCTGAAAGTGTGTTTATCTCTCTCCCTTTTGACAAATGGCATCCATTAAAATAAAAGTTGAGAAATTAGGAGAAAAGCTGAGAGAAAAAAAAACTATTTAACTGAAACAAAGTAATGTACAGGATGTCAGGAGTAGTTAAGCCAACAGAAAGCTTTTGCCAGAACTCCAAAATATTTTGTCTCTGTCACCACAGGGCCTCTGTTTTGAGATAAAATGAGCTTTTAATTCAACATGTAATTTCCAGTAATTCTGCTAAATCTCTTCAGTCTTTGAGGGGAGAAATTGAGGTGACTCAGGGTTGATATTTGTTTCCCAGCTGTTGGCAAGATTGAGGAAACAGAATTGAGACACTTTTAATTTTTTTTTGCTGTTGTTCATTACCTTTCAGCGCTCATAATATAGAACATAATATTTTGATTATTTTTCTGTATTAATTTGGGGATCTAAAAGGAAGTTCCACCCGGGACATGTGGTTCTGATAAGAGTCTTGATGTGATTCTGTGATGTTTGGCTGTGTGTAATTGTGGACACATATGTGTGCATGCGTTTACAGATAGATAGTCTGAGAGTAAATGGCGCTGGAGACAGAGATGGAAAGAATCCACCACCAGTGGAGAAAAGATGGCAAGATATCAGGAGAAAGAGCAGTGAGTGAGTGGGAGGTGTGGACATTTTAAACTGTGAATCACTGAGTCTGCATGACCCCTGATGACCCTTCACACCCATGTACGTGATGCAAAATCCCTCTGAGGTCTATTGTTGGCCTCCATCACTTTTCTGTTCGGCCAACATCAGAAAACACTGCATACCCATGAGGCTCTCCTGCAAACTGTATAGCCCAGATCAGTCGGCCTTGGCTCGACACAACACCCTCTGAACTACAAAGGTGTCCATCATAGCAAGAGATTTAATATTGTATTGGTGTTTTGAGAGTTTTCTCTTGCAATAAGTGAAAACACATGGAGGTAGATCACTGATGTCAAGAGTTCTACTGGACAAAAGTATAAGAAAACATCTAGAAAATCAATATTTTGCAATTGTGGTTCAAAAAAAGGGGGTTGTAAAGCTGCACGTAGTTAAAGACTGTCCAATTCCTCCCAAAGATAACCCACAGATTGATCATAGTTTAAAGACATTTTAATTTCAGGTGTGTTTGTTGGTGGGAAATCTCTGCTCCTTCCCAAATCAAAGCCAATGGGAATAAATGTTAATTTACTCTTAATGATTTTTCTGTAATAGAAGAGTCTACAACTACTTGGAAGCCTCAGTCCAGTGGTACATTTTAGTGAGCCCCCCTTCTGCAAATTGTCAAATAATGCATGTACTATTCCCAGTATGTATTTATGTAGGCAGTAGGTAATTTGACATGGGATAAAGTGGGATGCCATCCACCTTCTTAGCAAAATCACCAACATGCATGCTCCTTGTTAACCTGCCATCTCTCCTCTCTATCCCCTATAGCAGAGAGAGTGCAGGGCCGAGGGGTTGTTTAGTTGAATATGTTAGTCTAGTCTGCCTGACTCATTGATCCTTTATCTGACTGAGGTTTGTGCAAGTTAGGCTACTGATGTTTCACAGCCATGGACTCTAACTATTGATAAATGTCCTTGATGCTGCAGCAGACAGATTTGTAATTGCAACATTTCCTCTGAGTCTTGGCTCTATAATATTCTCTAAACTATATACCTGAACCAAAAGAGTTGTTGCATAAGTGCATAAGTTTAATACATGTATGTGACTGAAGTTAAAATAAGTCAACATTGACTTTTGGTTTCACACAGGAACAAGAACAGCGTCCTGTGTTTCGACCTATCCATTCACCCCGACCTCCTCCTATTGCACACTTTGTTGCTCTTTATACTACCTCACCTGACTTCCTCCTTTGCTCTTGTCTTAATTACAATGGCCACAAGAGGTCACCGCCTAACAATAAATATAAACATGGGTCGTAGTCAGCTGCTTGCACAGACAATACTGCAGTTTTTTGGGTTTTTTTGCGGGAGGACAATCTGGTAATTAAAGAAATGGATGTGTTACAATTGAATTGCTGAGAATCTGTATCCATGCATAGATAATAAGATCCTCCATGATTTAATTCACATACGTCACTTTGATGTCAATATCACTGTACTGATCCCTATCAAAGCATGCCATCTTTCACAAGACAATATCTCCCATCTATCTACGCTGCTTTGAAGTTGCACCACCTGCCCTGTCTCCTCATCGATACATCAGACAGAGCTGCTGCTGCTTTTTTTAAGTTTTCTTTTTTTTTTTTTTTACCAGCTGTCATGTTCCTCCGGACCCTGTTTTCTATGACTCCTGAACCATCACTTAGTCCATGCCCGAGAGTAAATGTAGCATATAACAGGTCACTGGAAGTACAACATGGGACACACATCATGGAATTGCTACAACCTGCCAGATGGCACATTTTTCAGACAGCCAGCCACACGCATACTCACCAACAATGGAATATCCTGACTTTTCAGAAAGTGTGTTCCATTTCATATCATCAATATGGCAATGCTCTGCCAATTAAGGGAGGTATTATCTGAAGTATTTGTACTCTTTTAGTGCATCTCACAGGCGGACAAAACTCAATTTTCCTGGTTCAACTAATTCCAAACCAGAATTATTAAATGATAAACTTTCAGTTTGACTTGTCAAATATAGGTTTGTATAGAAACAATGATAATGACATGCATTGCATTTAACGGTGCCAAGTCCCTGTTATTTATTAATGTGGCCTTACTTACATTGGCTCATATGGCAACAAGCCATCGTTAATGTCATTAGTTGCTCTGTGCTTTTCCTGCTACAACATGTCAAATGTCTGCAGTGGAAAAAAGGTCTTTTGAGTGGAACTGAGAGGAAATTGAATCTCAAAGTGCTTACACTAGTGTTAAGGATCAATGTCAGTTGATTCACTGGGCAGTTAGAAAAACATTTCAGAGTACAAGTTGCTTGCACTTTGTCTACAGG
This sequence comes from Heterobranchus longifilis, assembly GCA_028570985.1. Classification (NCBI taxonomy): domain Eukaryota; kingdom Metazoa; phylum Chordata; class Actinopteri; order Siluriformes; family Clariidae; genus Heterobranchus; species Heterobranchus longifilis. Next base: position 10,511 of record JAOVVB010102280.1, on the reverse strand, counting down.
CTGACCTGCAACCTATACAGCTAGAAACAGCAACTCTGTCTTAAATGAGGAGAGCAAGGCAAATAGACACATAGATGTCACCTTGAATAGTCTACTGTTCGATGATTGGATCTAAGGAGCCTGATTCGACAGCCACCAAGGCGTCAGCCGGTTGAAAATGAGCAACTTTCCCCCTTCTTTAGCGGTTAGCTCATTGGTTTAGCTTAGCAGCGCCATTGATATCAATGTTAGTATATGTGCTATGAATTAACACACCATTGATACCATAGAAGAGACCGGACGAGACGTCACTACGTCATCGTCCCCAGCGCTGCCTTCTTGTCCAAATATGGTCAACTTCTGGCTCCAAAAACGCAACATGACGACCAATGGCGGTGGCCAAATTCCAAACTCGTTGCTTCAAATCGGGAGTCCACAAACCAATGATGTCACTCTTACTCTGTCCATTCTTTTTATACAGCCTATGCTTTGGAGGCAAATTTGCAGAAACATACCAAAAGCAACCAAATTACTCACCAGATTTATCCCCAGATTCATCATCCATCCTAAAGAATTATGCAAATAGTCAACCTTGGTGCGTCACTGCCATCTTCTTCACCTGCCTCACACACATCTATCAGTTAATAACTTCCCATCTTTCCTAGAATACAATAACCCAAAGAGAACATACATGAATTAGTTGCATTTTACCTAGAGCACAATAGTAATGGCGACGATTATATCATAGTAACTCCATAAGACTTATAAGGTACAGTGTGTTGTATTGCATTCTGGGCTTCAGAAGAATGAAGAAATCATGAGTTTTGTTGCTTCTGTGGTGGATTTCTTCCTGTGTGACAGTCAAATATCACTACAAAGTATGACACTAGAAAGAAAACTTTGCTCTTTGATATTGAGGGAATGACAGCAAAGCCTGACATTTATTTTTGATATTACAGACAAGAGGAACATGTTTTTTCCCCATTATACTCTATTATGGATACACAGGTTTTTGACATCCCATTACTTTATGATCAGTTATCCCAAGTAATAAGAAAAAACATACCACCAGATGACAAAATAGACCTAGAAATTTAAACAACAGTGCTATTTTACCAGTGTTAAAATGTTTCACAGCAGATTATTCCTTTTAAACAACCTGAGGAGAGGACAAATGAGGTGTGCGTGTGTGTGTGCGTGCATGTAGCATGTCTTGGCTGGCAGGAGGCATTGCATAACACAAGGGGTGGGTGCTGTCAAGCCGTGAGCACGTAAGGATTAGAAGAAACTCACCCAACAGAGATCTGGGTTAATTAAAACTGTTTTGGTGAGCTTGGTGACCCACGCAGCGAGATGCAAAGAGATGCCGGGTCCATCTGTTTAAGCAACGATAAAGCTGCAGTCTATAGTCAATGACTCGGCTCAATGCATTGACGTACAGTAAATACAGGCTGGATTGTATCATTTTGGCAACGGTTTTACATCATGCAGCTAGGCATTGCCCCTGTATAGTGTAATAAGCATGAGATTATGTGGGTTTTTTGGGGAGGAAGATTTTCTTTAAATGTCTTTAAAGTGTGTAAAGCCCTTTGAGGGATATTTGTGATTTTAGGCTTGACATTAAGTACGTACGTGTTTGTAGAATGTACATGTAGCTTACATGTGGGTGTAGATTTATGTAATACAACTGTTTACCTATAGTTAACAGTAAGCATGCATTGATATGTAGCAGTGGAAAACATATTTAGATTATTTACTTAAATAAAGGATTTTATTTCAGTAAAACTACATAACAAATATTTATCAAATGTACTAACACATAAATAGTACATATTATTGATTATATTTACTGATGCATGTAAGCAGCATTTTACCATTCCCCATCCTGCTTATGGGATGCAACCACTATGTAGAACTTTTTCATGGACTGTGTATGTATATATGTATGTATATATATATATATATATATATATGTGTATATATATATATATAGTTGTACACACAGTACTGTCCAACTTCTATCTGTGGACATGCTGCAGTGTTTGTATCAACTGGTTTTGCTAACAATGGATCCCATGAAATAACTTATTATAACTGAATTATAATAATATGTTTTCCGACTTGTTGCACTGGAGCGTGGTCAGCTCGGTTGTGACATCATTCCCAGCTCCGACTTCCGAGGCAAATGGCACGCAGCATAATTGTGGTCACTTTTCAAAAAGAATGCCATGTCAAAAAAATAATCCTTTGATAAAATGGAAAAATGTACTTAAGTACAGTACTTGATTAAATATACTTAGTTACTTTCCACCACTGCTGATAGAACTATGGGGAAAATGGCTTTACACGTGAGAAAAAAGTTGAAATATGCACTCCGAGGTCATGATTATGGAACGTATTGGGAAATAAATGCAGTTTGACTTTAATATGATGAAAAGTAGGTTTATTTATCTAAATCCGTCTGTTTGCAACCGTCTGGAATAGAAATATGATGGATCTTGTATTCTGCCCTGGATGAATTTCAATTTTAAAAGCAGGCATAGGCATATATCTGCTGGATCTCTCTCACACATAAGCACGTTCCCACCTTGCACCATTTTCCCTCCGTCCTTCAGGTTTGCTTGCTTTTCTTTATGCTGCTCTGCTACCTCTCCTTTCTCACACACATGCTCTTCCCTATCTGTTGGCCTCCCTCTCCCTTCGCAGCACTCAGTGTTCTCTCACTCTCATTCTCTCTGTCTGTCTCTTTCTGATTCTCTCTCTGATCTCTATCCTCCTGAGCATGTCTTGGAGGCGGATCGGCTGCAGCCAGCCAGGCAGCTGTGTGTTGTTGGTCTTGTGCCACCACAGAGGCGCTTTGGCTAACCCGCTATCTATTTGTTTAGAGGAATTAAAGGATGCACTCTCTCCAGGGACCTCTGGCCTCTGAGTCGCCAGAAGGGGCCTATATCAGAAATTGCACTCCATAAAAACACACACACACACACACACGCACACACACCCCCACACACACACACACCCCCCCACACACACACACACACACACTCACAAGTAGACAGAGCTGGACTCAAATTGAGGAAAAACTGATAATCCATTGCTGATCTTTGGAATGATCATCACATCTGATTCCACACTACTGACCACTGCGTCATGTCGACAGGACAGGGGTGGGGGTTACAGATATGGGCTTTTGAGGTAGTTCTCACGGGTGCCATTATACTTACTACTTGACTGCTTTCATTTTTTCCTCTCTGTGTGCTTGTGGCGGACCACAGGAATGATTCAATATCTATTCTGCCACGCAGTGTGCACTGCACGTTAATGCAATCCATTTTCTATTTTCTGGAAACGCTTTTAGTTACGGTGCAGTGGGGAGATTGGTTTCCCTTCCAGCTGAATCATAGACTGTATATGCATATGTATAACATGGCGCGACATAAATATGATTTGTGCAAACTTAAGTGGGTGAAAAAAGAAGATTCTGTACCATATCTGTAGCTAAATGAGAAAAATGAAAGTGGCAATCAGATGCATAATATGCTTTGACGAGGCTATTGGTTTGGAAATTACCTCACTGCCTTTCCCCAGCTTAACTTCGATGGGTCTTTTGAAGCCGCTCAGTGTTTGTTATTTTCAAAGCATGCACCATAGACTGTAAAAATAATGGACATAGCAGCAGTGATATCACCCATTGCTTGTTTTTTTTGGAGACAGAAGTTACCATATTTGGACAAGAGGGTGGAGTTGGGGAGGATGACGCTAACTTGCAGATTTTCAACCTTGAGTTTTGCTGGTGGATAAACAGGGACCTCCGGGTGCAGGTGCCATTCATCTGCATGTACGACAGTACATAGAGCCAGTTGAAAATCAGCAAACTTTCCCTTAAGTTACCAGCTAACGCTAGTGCTAGCTTAGTTAGCAAGGTGCTACTGAATGCTGAAAAAGATATTTTTAGGCATCATGAAGTGAACTGAAAACACACTGTGAAAGGGTCAAATTTCTAAGATGAAAACATGGACAATACACAAAAACAAGTTCACATTTATTTTAATTTACACAGTGCCATGGATATGCATTGCTAAACCTCTATTCTGATTGACAGGTCAGTGTGTAGCCACGCCCTAAAGCATATCCTGCTTTATCATCTATTTTACACTAAATGTGATGATAATTTACAAAATGAACATCATGTTGTATTGAAGAAAACTTGAGACCATAACCTCATTAGGAAAATGTTCACTGAGTTAATAAATCAAGTTAGAAGTCGGGTGATTTTCCCATAGACTTCTAGTCTAGAGTTATTAGAAAGAATGCAGGTTTAAGGCACTTCCCTCACTTTTCATGCCCGGAAACTCCGTCGTCCATCTTTTTTTTGTACAGTCTGGTATGGAATAAAGTTATCACCATTCATGTAACTAGCCCAATGGGTGTGACTAACATAATTTTCTCCTGTCCGTTCACCTTGAGAATCACAGTCAATGGGTTGAGCATACAGGCATGTTCTTTCCTGCTCCCACGCTGTGAGCCATGTATGCAGAGCCCGCTCAGCTGCTGGTGGGCAATGAGCTGAGAGCACAGAGGCTGATATCTGCTTGCCTGCCAGCAACTCCTCAGGGAATTACATCACTTGGAGGCTAGCAAAGGTGAGATTTAATTTGACAAAAGACTAGCAGAAATAATAATTCTCAGGAGTTCTGTAAAATTTGCCAACCGGCGTAACTGAAACATGCTGGGAAATAAAGCTTCATTTTACATGCAGTGCAGAGGGTAATAGAAAACACAGCTACAACTAATTAACTGCTATCTTGTTCATTCCAGAAATACACACAGTCAATACATGATCATGTTCCTTGCATAAACGTGTACCAGTGAAGGCTCCAGTGGAGTAGGTTAATGCTAAACTTTCTTTTCTCCACTCAACAGTTCACTAGAAGTAATTATGTTGTATATTGGTAAAAAGAAACACCCATCTATATCCATACAGCTGGAGAGAAAGGGTGAGACGGAGTGCTCGGCACTGACTAATCATTATTGATGGAGATTCACTTTCACTTAGCAACCGGATGGCTGGCTGACTGCTGATGCTCGGAAAGGGACTGCACGTGAACCGCCATTGGCTGGTCTTCACGGCCCATTGAGCCAATCAAGGTGACTGCGTGAATGCCTGCTGTCTGGTACCACCGAAACCTTTTGTGGAGTCTCGGGTGCAAATTTGGTCCAGTTCCACTGCACTCATATTCCCCCCACTTCAAAGCAACGGGTTTGGGAAAAGTGGCAAGATTAAACTCTCTGTCATATCAGCATTAGACCACTCCAGGGTGAAGTGACTGACTGTCACGGCACCGGACATGGCTCATTTTTAGGTTAATTCGAAGGCATTCCTACTTTTACCTTCAAACAACTCTTTTTTTTGCTCTCTTTTATTTCACCTCCAAGTTCTATAAGTTTGTCTCTACTCTTATTGCCGTGAGGAAAAAGCCAATCTCCACCGGGAAAGCATGTGCATAAATCATGTGGCTGTATTTACAGTGATGTATTCTCCTGCTTGTGTTGTTATGTTCACGCTTCGCAGGATTCCAGTGTGCTGCACACTCATGAATATTCACAACTCATTCTATATTTGATCTTTATTAACCCTGTTAGCTGCATATTCAGTGCTCTAAAATTCTCCCTCCTCTCCTTATCTTACTTACTGTACCCACAACTGCACACACTCATATTGTTCACACGCAGTTAGTCTCATGCAGAACCTTTCTGTTTGCCTCTGTGTATTTGCTCCCATCACACACCATATGTCTTCTTAACTCTTTCAAACTTTCTAATCACCTGTTGTGTGCACTGCACTCTGATGACCAGTGTGCGTGCCTCATCACCATCAGCATGTTGTCATGCGTGTGTGTGCAGGCCTGTGTGTTCACTGTGCACCAGAGCATGAAAGCATGTACCAGCTCTAGTCATGCTTCATTCACAGGAACATCCCCACTGTGAGTTGTCCATATAGGTGAGAGGCCCATGGCAGGTGCAGATGACTCTAAGCTGAAAAAACTGCACAGGCTCTCTGCACGCAAAGTACAGTACTGCACCCTGCATGTTGCATGCAATTAGAGTCCTTCCACACATAATATTCAACCCAGAGTCAGCATGTTTAATGTGTGAAAGAAAGCGAGACACAGGGTCCTCCATTTTGGCATCTTTTATTTAAATTTTACAGGTGGCCAAAGTTCATGACTCTGAAGATCATTGGACTATTTAAAGCTCTACTGTATGGCTGAGCAGCAAAGGAATATTATCATTTATTGAAAGGATTATATCATAATGAAAAATGTCAGTATGATGCCCAGTTCTGTTGTCAAATTTTAAATTAAAAAAGGCGAGGAAATAAGATCTTCCAAAATGTAATAAGAAACTGTTTTTCTACCACGGCTATGCCCCTAAACTGTAAAATACTCTCACCCAAACTCGCTGAAATAATTGTGATTCCTCAGAATTATGGTTTTTCTAATGAACTATTATTCATTTGTTCTTTTTTGTTCTTAATGGGGCTTTCAGACTGCCACAAGTCAAGATCATAAAGTACATTTATTTGCATTCATTTGATTCCCAATCAAGACACTGTGGTAAGAATTGCTTTACACTGTTAATATGGACTGAAAAACTGTTTTGAAATGCAAAATAATGTCATTTTAAACATGTGATTAAAATGCAATTAATCGCGATTAACTATTGAAAATATGCGATTAATAGCAATTTTAAAAAATGAATCATTTGACAGTCCTAATTATTACACATTATATTATTACACATTATTGCATACACACATTTTCAAGTGTCGGGTGTTTAATAAAAATACAGTAAGGGTTTGTGGAATCAAAAGCAACTTTAACGTCTGCATATTCTCTATTGAAAATTATTTTTTTTTCATTCCTTTCGTAACCAGGTGGAAACCATAGCTGTCGGACATGACCATCTCCCTTGAGACATGGGAAATGCATTACAGTAACAGAAAACACTAGAGCTGGTCAAAGTGGTATTCCACCCCAAATCTATTTTGAGTAAAGATAGATCTGCACTCGCACTTGCAGCCTTGAAAGGATGATGTTAAAAGTTTGTATGTGCACCTTCACAAAGAACAGTAGCTGTGGTCATCTTGATTTATGTTGTTTACTGTATAGTGGAATCCATTTGTGACAAGCTCTTACATCAGAGAGAAGTATCCAAACATCTGCAGAAACCACTCTTACTGTATAATTCACTTCTCTTATATCCATCCATGTACTCAGTGTACACACTGTCCTCATTCACTGTTCGTACATACATCTATGAAAAGTAATGCACTGTAATTCGTAGATATCCCACACAATCATTACGACCCATGTTAGTTGTTAGGCAGCGACCTCTAGTGGCCGTAATAATCATGACAGGAGCAAAGAATCAGAATCAGAATCAGAAATTGTTTATTGCCAAATAAACAATTTCTGCAGGAAGTCAGTGACATCGGGAGCCCCAAGGATGACGGAAGTTAGCATCGCCCTGGGTTCCCAAAACACCTCTGGGATTTTTGCATTGGATTTTGGATCATTGCAGAAAATAACCTCTGTGGTGGACCTCTGCAACTGCCAGAAGTAAAAAGCTAAGGCTAGGCTATAAACTTTTTAAAGACACGTAAAAGCTTTGAAATTCACCAGCGTATTTACCGATGTATTTTATGTCATAGAACAAAACGGTAAAAGCTGAAGCTTGTGTTAATCACAGACCTTATTTCACACGACAAAAACACATTCAAAAAACACATTGACTTTGGGTCTCATTTCTGGGATTTTAAACTACAAACTGGGGCACCCTGTAGTATAAGTGACAAAGTCCATGTAGGAAAGAGGTTGAGGTGGTGGATGGATCCAAAAACCTGGGGGTCTGGTGTTCATCTCTCCTGTTATTTTAAGTGATGTTTGTAAGTTAACTTCCCTACGTAACTACGTCATATTCAATGTGACTATGTGAAATAGTTACATACGAAAGTACTTATTTTAATCCAAACCATGATCTTTTTATGTCTCCGCGCCGGCGATAGCTTGCCGGAGCCATAATGTCTTTGTCTCATCTGTCCGTATCACTCTTGTGAATGTGATATCTCAGGAACGCCTTGAGGGATTTTCTTCAAATTTGGACCAAACATCTCTTGGACTCAAGGATGAACTGATTAGATTCTGTTGGTCAAAGGTCAAGGTCCGTACGTACGTCCAATGGAAATGTCCACTTGGGATTTTGGTGGTCAAAAGTCAACGGTCAACGGTCACTGTGACCTGACATAACAGTTTGTTTTTTAAGTGATGACATATTATAGGCTACTCATAAGGTCAAAGGTCAACTTCACTGTGACATCATAATGTTCTGCAAAAACACTTTTCTGGCCAGTATTCAACGCCAGAACTCAGGAACAGAAGGAGAGACATTTGGTTGGATACTGAATTGTTGACACTAATCTTGAAACTGTGGTGTTTCGATCATAGATCTTGAAAATGTGTGTGAAGATTCCATGTGTCGCCAAAAAAGTATCCCTCAAAATCGTCTGGATACTGGACAGACATGGATGTAAACTGCAACTTGACTGACTGGTTGGCAGAGACATACAACCGCAAGGTGGTAATTCTAGTTTTGAAACTTAACTAAGTAATTTTGGTGCCTAAACATCATGTAACAGTCATGGACCGGTCACCGTTTCACAACGTTAAATAGAACAGTCATATTTCATAAGATATCTTGAGAATACCTTGCAGTGTATTCCAAACAATTAGAATTCTTCCATATTTTGGGAAGACCAATCTTCTGGCAGAACCTCACCACATTAAGGAGCACAACAGTGATTATGATGTAGGGTTGGCTTGAGTAGTATCCAACTAAAACACCCATCTCTTACATTGTCTCCTTGCTGCGAGGGAACTCTGCATTTCACACCTTCAAGCATCTTTAATTAGCTACAGCCTGTCAACAAGCATCTCCCACAATGCTCCAGTACTTCAGCCGCACCACCACCATCAAGACCTGCTACCACCACCTCTGAGTCACAGGTACTGACAATCTCAATTTACCTTTGCACTCCTGGCGGGCTAGCTGTTTTCAGTGCGTTGCCAAATTAAGGACCTGGGAATTACTCTTGGCACGGAATAATGATGAGGCGGCCCCTATCAGGACATGGATGTGTGTTTATAATGAGATTGTAAACATATGCTTGTGCCAGCGCAGCACCTACCCATCAGCTTAATTGGCTCGATGTGGAATCTCGGCTCTCGTTGGTCCTCTCTAGAGGAGGAGGGGTATGTGGAGGAGGAAAGTGCGGAGGTGTGTTGTGACATTAGTGTTAGGTTGCAAAGTGGTTTCGACTGGAAACACACAAATACAAATGTAAAGACATCCACACAAAGATGTATGTAAAGTATGGGGTTTTGTCAACACACACTACACCAACTAGTGGAAGCGTTAAAGTTCAGGTACAGTAATTGGCACCTGCACGGACAATACTGAGGGTAAACAGACCTATTGTGCATTGTACTTGCCTTTTGTGAATCAATGCAATTGCTAAGCCAAGTGGGATGCAAAATATAATGAATTGGCCCCACAATTGACAAAGTATGATTTATGCATGTTTCTTAGCGTAATCAGTCTCGCCAAGGCTGGATTTGGTCCAGAGGGGTAGAGAATGAGCAGAGGTTAAATTGCACTAACCTCTGTCTGCTTAGGAGCCAGTGGGAACAATTTGGCAGCCTGGAATAATATAAATGCCATTAATCATCACTCTGCTGCTCATCACACACATGAAGACACATATATAGGTTACACATGGTCACGCAAACACTGTATGTCCATCTGTCTACCTAACAACATGTCTAAATATCCATGGATGAGACCAAACTGCAAAGAGGAAAAACCAACCCAATTGGCAGAATAAATGTTACATTTGTACATTTTATAAACCAGGGATATGTTACATTTCATCTACAGCAGATATAAGCAGAAGCTCATGGTAAAAGGTATAAATAGCACTTTTTCCCCAAAATCTGTATTGACAGATGAGGCTTCATTGTGGTCGCAGTTTTGTGAATTCAAACTAAACTTAAGTTTAGGCAACAAAACGAGGTGCGTAAGTTTAGTAAAAACATGGTGGTTTGGGTTAAAATAAGGACATTTGTTTCAGAAATTATGAACATTATGTAATCACCGCAAATAACAAAAATCTACGATTATTAAAAAACATCTGTTTTTGTTGGCCTTGAATAGCGATCTTCTGCTGTCTGCTGCTTGGCAGCCATCTCACCTAATTTTCACACCATCCACCATCCGCTCCACATCCTGATATATATATATATATATATATATATATATATATATGCTCATATACATGTGATATGAACTATGTCACATTAGAAACGTTGATATGACACATATGAAACAGCTCCTCAGCCATCCTTCCAATTCTGACATGTGTTGTGCATGAGCTTAATGATATGAATATTCATTTTAAATCAAGAAGAAAAAAA
>JAOVVB010102270.1:0-13021 GCA_028570985.1 Heterobranchus longifilis | reverse complement strand
GGTGCATCACTGAGGAGAGCAAACCTGTTGGACACGTGAAGCGCAGAGGAGGTGTGCTCCGGTGGGCTAGCCTTAGCATTAGCTTTGGCTGAATGAGTATGCCACTGAGTTGTCACCCACGCGTCCCACTGTGAGGGCTCTAGTGCCGGAGTTGGGGGCTGGTTATCTATAACACTGTTCTTGCGCTCTCTAACCCTCTCTAAAGTCTGGATGCGCTCCTCTAACACTGATATCTTCTCTGTCAGAGTGCTCATTAACATACACCTATCACAAATAAAGTTATTGCTAATGACAGAGGAAGAATGTCTAAACATCCTGCACTCCCCACACTGAACGAGCTGAATGGTAGACATGATAACGTACCTATGTGTGGGAGTTTTAATTGTTTGGTGATGGATTCCGCTTGTTGTTTTCAGATGATACGCTCATTCTCCGAAAAAGCGCAAAAAAATTAAAGGCAAAAATCCAGCAGTATTAAAATGTAAAACTAGTTAATATTGTTATTTAGTATGAACAAAAAAAGGCAGTATAATTTAAACGCTGATACAAACAATTGAGGAACTTTTGTGGTAACAATACAAAAAACAGGAAGCTACCTGGGATGCACTTGGACTTTCAGACATGACAGTGATCCAAAACACAAGGACAATGCGAGCCTTTAGTGGCTACAACCGGAAAAAAACAGCCATCAGAGTTTCCTGACCTCGATATCATTCGGACACGTCACTGGGGAGATCTCACACGTGCAGTTCATTCAACACAAGCCGAGAAGAACGAAAGGAGCAGCTTCACCACCTGAGACAATAAAAAGTCTCATCCAAAGCCATCATAACACTACACAAACAGCGACGACTGGCGCTAAATCTAGGCAATACACAGAATCACAAACTACAGGTGTGCAAACTTTGCCCTGAATTTGAACTTTAAATTTCATGGTCCGCCATGTACTTACATGCTCATTTCCAACCCAAATTATTAATTCTCCTTTAAGATTAGATGTAATCTTCCCAAACCAGGACCATGGTAAGAGCTGTAACTGAGCAGTTAAACACAACTTTAAACAACCATTATTAGTTTCAAATGTAGATTATTATGTTACTAAAGAAAGTGTCAAAATGTCAAATCTGGCAACCATAAAATATTCTTAAATCTCCCCATAAAGTTGATCGTGTGCTGTATGAGTCTTGGCATAGAGCCGTTGCTATAGAAACCATCACGATCACTACTGTTCTGTGTTAAACAATCAACTTGACTGAACTTGTGAAAGTTTCTCAATCCCAGAAACACATCTGAGTATTTATGATTATGATTTGATTCTGTTGAGATGATGCAACGAAACCGGCTCTAATTCTTTTTCAAATAATCCAGAAGCCAAGAGAAACCAAACGTGTGTACAGCTGGAGGGAATTCATTTACACACCCAGCTCCCTAATGAGTCTAATAATAAGTCAGGGAAAATGTGGATAACACAAACCCTTAGAGCTGAGGAGAACATTAGGTAGCAAAAAACAAGTCAATAAATACAGTTTAGAAAAATTAAACAGGAAAAAAAAACAATCACCTGCTGGGGTGAAATATGTCATTTTTTCTCACCAGACTTTTTAATTACATACTGTATTGAACATGATTGTCTTGTTACCAAGGAAACATAATTCTTTTTACAGGATAAGTTTAAATCAGTAAAAAATTTATTAAAAATAAATAAATATATAATATAATACAGCTTAGATTGGTCTTTGATAAAAAGACAAGGTAAAATCGCTAATTAAAAAAATAAATCAAGAAAAGCGATTTAATCAAGAGTTTTGTTACGGCTGAAGCTCTAACAGAGATGTGATGGTAGGTCATGGAAGATCAAGGATGTGATAGTCATTCAGAGCATATCAGAGTGGTTATAAGTACTTACGTAAGTACAAACGCTCATAAAAGAGGATATTAGTGAATATTTGGAATGCATTTATGAAAAGAATTATGAAAAGAACTTGAGAAGAACTAATTTTTTTATAATGCACTCTACTTTTGTCCCCTGGAAAGGATTTCCACCAGATGTTGGCATGTGGCTCTGTGGATTTGTGTTTATACAGATGCAAGAGCATTAGTGGGCTCAGGTGGTGATGTTGGGATGTCGAGGATGCTCCAGGTCCAATTCATCACAAAGGTGTTTAGCAGGGTTGAGTTTGGTCAGGGCTCTGTGCAGGACACTCTTCTAGCACACTGTGTCTTCATGTAGCTGGCTCAGGAGCATCGTCCTGCTGGATATGGGTTTGAGTCTCTAAGTTTGAGTAAAGGGACACAGCAGTGATACAGAAACCTGGAGACATTCTCTTTGTCAGGTTGTGTGTGCTTCCAATTTTGCCCAAAAGGGTGAAGAAAAATTGCATATTGGTGTGATGGTCAGGGGTGCACATACTTTTGGCCATATGGTTTACAGCATGGGACTAAAGTGATGCATGATACCATTATGGGTACTAAAAAAAAACAAAAAAACAATGCAAATTTACTTTTTTATTTACGTTTTTGTCTTTTTCATTTTCACCTGGGCCGCACACATTTTTTGCACTCGCAGGCAAAATTGCACACTGACCTCTCTGTGAAAATCCACTTAAAAGCTCTTGTGGTGAATATTGCTCTTTACTCAGACCTTTGAAAAGTAGTACCAAGTTTGCTTTTAACTTGACATGGGCTTCAGAGGGTTTGTACCCAAGTGGCAGCTTAACACTTTGTCATCTAAGCTTCCACTGAACCGTGCAAAGAAGAAGGCCAAATGACCCTCAAAAATGAGAGAAAAAAAAGAGAAACTGCCATAAAAGCACCTCAGTGCAAAGGAAATCATTGTACATTTAAGTAAACACCAGGAAGGTAAAAACACGAAAGTTCAGAGGGAAGGAAAAAGAACTGGAACTAAAGGATTACATAATGGTATTGATTTAGAATGATGTCTGGTGTCTCCTGAGAAAGCTTGTAGACACTCTCTTGCTCATATTCAATTTAAAAAAGGGGGGGGAAATCAAACAAAAATCTTTTCTGTTCCAGCTTTTACAACAGATAAAAAGTACCAGCAGGTTAGGGGTAGCTTGGTGGCAAAGGTGTTGGACTGATGACCAGAAGGTCGCCAATATAAGCCCTCTAATCTGCCACTGTTGAGCCCTTGAGAAAGGTCCTTCACCCTTAACCACTCAGACACAATGTCGAGCTCGCTCGCAACCCTGTAAGAAACTGTCACTGAAATGACGGATATATCACCTTCTGGTCTGTCTGAATGTTCTCCCAGTGCTTGAAGGTTTCCTCCAGTCCAAAGACTTCCCAGGTAGGCTAATTGGCACATTAGTTACTGATTTAGCCACATTATGGGTATTTCCAGTGGATTGGCACCTCGTCTAGTCACACAAAAGTAAACCATGCACACTCTGAAGTATTGAGGTGATACAGTAGCGCTGGAGAAGTGTTTCATCAGAAACGACTGGGAAACTGGTACGGCCATGGTTAAAATGCAAATGATGGATGGAGCCAAAGAAGAACATCAGAGGCTTGATACTGGGGCAGAACTTCAGTGTTTACCACTACAACAACACTAAGAATACTGACAAGCCTCCACTGGAGCAGTTCAAATCTGCTGAAGAACACGGTGAAGTCAAAACCCAGAACTCAATCCAGTGGCCAATAGCTGTTCATCCCATCTGACAAGATGTGAGCAAATCCTCCAAAAAAAGAATTGGCAATTTGGTGAGTATACAAACATTACCACACCTTAATTTCATGCAGAAAAGACGGCTGTTACGAGGTGACCAGGAGTTCATAGAAAGCTGATGAAAATTAGTGTAGAATTTATATTGTTAGGGTTCGGGATGTGAAGTTGATGAACTAGAGCTAGAACCCAAATTCACAGTAAGTTAAACGTCTTCAAATAAGCAGATATTGTATTAAATAGTCGATTTAAATCAATTTCAATCAATGAAAAGAAAGTGTCTCAATGAAGCATGAAGAACCCTTAAGCATCTATTTTTTATTGTAACATACAGTGGAAACTGAAAACTACAACTGAAAAGAAAAAAAATATCGATAGAATCTTTGAAAAAGTAAAAAAGTATTTTTATAGCAGTGACAGGTCTGAGTAGAATGCTTTAGGGAATTGAGAAAAATAAGAAATTAAATGGAGAAGACAATAATTTTTTAATAAATTGAAAAAAATATAATTAATATAAGGTAAAATACCAAAGCTAGTTTTACTCTAAAATAATAATAATAACAACAACAATAATAATAATAATAATAATTATTATTATTATAATAGAGCCACAACTATGAGCAAAACTTACAAAATAAATACTTTTAAGACACAAGGCTACTCGATTGGCTGCGTCTTTAATTGTAGCAGAACCCATTGTCAACTCTCCAGAGGACGTGAGCACGAACGGGAAACTTTTTGAAATGAAGTGAAAAATTCCTGTGGGTCATGAATTGTAATTTTTAATACCAGAATAGTGTCAGAATAAACAAGACTACAGTTTTCAGTTGTACAAATAGTGAAAAGCTTATATAATAAACATGCAAATGAATTGTTCATGTGGAATAATGCATGCCCATGTTGAGGAAAAAAAACAAAACAAGTTTTAACACAATTAAAATAGACAAAAAGACTCACACAGGTTAGGTTTGCACTGTGGCCTATAGGGGGCGGTAGGTGTAACATATAAAATCGATTAATAAAAAACAAAAATCGATTAATAAATACCATCCTGATCATTCAGCAATAGTGAGAAAGTTTTAATCCTAAACATTGTATTAAAGCACTTGAACAAACACTTTGCAATATGGTTATTCCAGCTGTCAAAGAAAAGCATGCACTGTTTATTGCACTGTTTATTTTTAGGGCTAACAGGGAAATTCTGATGTCAAAATGAGGCTGAGGATTCCTTCTTCCTTTCTACATCACATAATCCTCATTTAAATATTCCTAAGTCTTAATTCCTAATTCCTAAAAGTCCTCCTTGTAAACAAACTCGTAACGGCCAGATCTCAGGACGTGATACTGGAATAAACTTGATATTAAAATGGGGTTTATTGAACCAGTAATCTGAAAATTTACAGAACTCAAATCACACAAAATGTGACGTAATATCTGATTTGATGTGACGGGGCGTTAGATCAATGTGGAGCTCTTACAGCATGTACTGTATGTCTCTTCCTCGACTCACTCACTCACTCACACTTTCATTTTAATAATTGTGTTATCCGTGTGCTTTTCCAGACTGATGGAACTCTTTGGCTATGTTCACATAACAAACCTGAAGTTACTCAAATCCGATATTTTATCTTAATAAGATACAGATCTGATGTTTAGGACTGTCTGACTGCACAAATCTGATGCTTTTTTTTAGATTAGATCAGAAGCACCTTCTTATAGTGGTCCCTGATCATCGTCCTCCAGAGAAAACCCCCAAGTTTATTTTTCTTAGAATCGCATTTATTGTTTGAAAAGCACAAGTGTTTGCACAAACTCATGACGTGTTTTAACCCAGATGGTCGCGAGCAAAGACGTATTGACGTGTGCATGTATGCTGTTTCAGAGGACAGCCACATCCACATTAGAGTCAGATAAAAGTCACTTGTAGTTAGGAACATAAACTATCATGACATGCAAATTTAATCTGACCAAAACATTTGAATTGAACAATGTGCCTTGTGATGTGGACATCCCCTCAGTCTGTAAACTAATGAATCAGTTTCAGGATATGTGTGTGTACTCTGAATAAGGATACCAAATGAAATAAATGTACTAAAATACATATTTATTCAGAGAAACATGGAGAAAAGTGATCACATTCACAATATATTTACATATTATTTCCGTGTATATGTAACTTTTTTCTTTACTCTCAGGTCTCGAGCAGGGTTTATAATCAGATATCTGGGTAAAATATTCACGCTGATCATAATAATGAATCCAAACCTCTACAATACAGCATTGTTTCTTTGTATACATTATATCCTGATAAGAAATCCAATTAGGCCGTCTCATTTCCGTCCTCCACCATTACCCGGTGCGTGGTCATGAACAATAAGCTGAAGGATAGAAACGTTGTAGGGTCGTGGTCATGGCCGAGAGTAGAAATTAGTGCAGTCATGGCAAGAAGAAATGCTTCTAAAGTATGTTTATGTACATCTCAGTATAATGTTCATGTGTTAATGTGATAGTACAGCGGCAGCATCAGTTTGGATTAAAGCGTCTCGTAGACTCTCAGCGAGATTTTGCCGATCATGCACCTGAACATCATTGGTACAACAAGCGGATTCATAGTTGAAGAAGTGAAGGATTTACATACTTGGACAGAGTGAACTCCATGAACGGAGAACATCAAATACGGCATCAGAAACGGAGCAGCCGTCTTTCAGGTGATGAACAATATCCGGTTCTTGTCATCTATTTACTTGAATTTCAAGCTCTGACTGTTTGCCTGATGGCAATCTCCTGAGATCAGCTGGCATCTACAGGAAGCTGGAGGTCTTCTAACAGAGGTGTCTACACCAAATCTTCAAGCTCAGGTACTACGATCATGTTACATCCTCCAAATAGAGAAGCATTGAATCACCAGGAAGCAAACTTCAACAAGAATGTCAAAGAGTCACATGGAGAAGATGTTCATCCAAAACCCAAAAGCACTGAGAACCACATGGGACAAAGCCAAGACCCTGGCTGAAGAGTGGAACAGTCGAATTCAGTAAGATAAAATTTAATTGAATATTAATTTGAATCAGCAGTGTGAATGAACTGTCTGTGCTAGAATTAAATCAGTGAGATTTTTTTTTCATAAAGCACCACAAAGCTGATTTTCTCAGATTCAGTTGTATCATTAACCATTTAATCAGTGCTTTAGATTTGATAAGAACCCATGTCGTTTGGTATCATGTGGATCCCTTCTGCGAATAAAGATAAAGAAAATAAAATTTGATATAACATTTTTAAATGTTTATAAAGTCAAATTGGAAAATTGTTGTTGCTTTAACAAAAATTACATAATTTTTCATAATCATAAATTCCCAAATCCTTCACATCATATCAATCTTAACTGCAGAGGTGGGCATGAATCCTGTACTTAAAAGTTCTCTAGAGCAAATATCACTCTGGTAAAAGTAGACGTCCTCCATTTGCAAAAGTACTCGCATTCAAATTAACTTGCGTATGTGAAAGTACAGGGCTTGTATTATCTCAATGAAGCCTTTTCACAGTAAAAATCTCTCTTCCTCTGTCTCTGTCCCGCTGTCTCACTCCCGCTGTCTCTATTTGTCTCTTTCCCCTTGTCTCTCTTACTCTGTCTTTCTCCCGCTGTCTCTCTCCATCTGTCTCTCTTTCTTGTCTCTCTCCATCTGTCTCTCTTCCTTGTCTCTCTCTATCTGTCTCTCTCCATCTCTCTCTTCCTTGTCTCTCTCCAGCTCTCTCTCCATCTGTCTCTCTTCCTTGTCTCTCTCCCTTTGTCTCTCAGCAGCTGTCTCTCTCCCTCTGTCTCTCTTCCTTGTCTCTCTCCAGCTGTCTCTCTCCCCCTGTCTCTCTCCCGCTGTCTTTCTCCATCTGTCTCTCTTCCTTGTCTCTCTCCAGCTCTCTCTCCATCTGTCACTCTTCCTTGTCTCTCTCCCTTTGTCTCTCTCCAGCTGTCTCTCTTCCTTGTCTCTCTTCCTTCTCTCTCTCCAGCTGTCTCTCTCCCTCTGTCTCTCCTCATCGGTCTCTTTCCCTCTGTCTCTCTTCCTAGTCTCTCTCCAGCTGTCTCTCTTCCTCTGTTTCGCTCCTTCTATCTCTCCCCATCTGTCTCTCTCCCGCTGTCTCTCTTCCTAGTTTCTCTCCCGCTGTCTCTCTCCCGCTGTCTCTCTCCTGCTGCCTCTCTCCATCTGTCTCTCTCCATCTGTCTCTCCTCCTCTGTCTCTCTCCCACTGTCTCTCTCCATCTGTCTCTCCCCCTCTGTCTTTCTCCATCTGTCTTTCTCCCACTCTCTCTCCATCTGTCTCTCCCCCTCTGTCTTTCTCCATCTGTCTCTCTCCAACTGTTTCTCTCCCACTGTCTCCCTCCATCTGTCTCTGTCTCTCTCCCTCTGTCTCTTTCCAGCTATCTCGTTCCATCTATCTCTCTCCCACAGATATGGGGTGAAGTAGGAGTACAGATATTTGCTGTAATATGTAGTTGAGTAAAAGTAAGAAGTATAAAACTCTAATAAAACTACTCGTGTAAAGTACAGGGTTGTTAAATACACTCAGTTACTTCTCACAAGTGTAGTTTAAATAACACTAAACTTAATAAATAATGACTGCAGATAGCACCTTCGGCAGATGAACCGCTTATGATGACGGTGTTTAAATAAGTAGTTTATCACACAGGCGGGTTAGATTAGACACTTTGAACACATTTTTTAACACGTTCCTGAATTTCCCTCCCTGTGTGTGTGTGCGTGTTTGAATGACAAAAGACTCCACTCTGTTATTACACAGATAAGACTGTAAGCCTCCTAGTGACACCAAAATAATTTGTCTGTCTGCTTCAAATATGAAGAGTTACTGTTCAATTACAAGTGACACTGACAGTTTGATACACTTGGTTTATTACAAGAGCTGGAAAAGATGACGAATAAGGAGAGAGAGAGAGAGAGAGACTCGCATGAACATCCTTGACTACTGTATTTCAGATATTTTACAAGCTGACTTTATGCTCTCGATTTTGTCATTAATACATCATGAATAGTCCGTTTTCTGAATTCAAATTAGAGTAAAAGTGATTTGTTTGCTACGCCTGTAATTCACTGTGGTTTACTTTCACGCTGTGCTTAATTAGACTGATTAAAAGTTTAAAACATCTGGAGGTTGTGTTAGGCTAAACACATGCTTGTAGATGTCTTATTTATTGATCAGAAATCAGTAATGAGACAAAATTAACCCTTTAACATCCTTATTTAGAAAAAAGCTATGAAATATTTTTCTCTCTCTTTTGCATTTTTTTTTTCAGGTATAGGCCTCTTCCAAATGGTTGAGATGATGCTCATGGTAAAATTATCGATACATTTGCAAATGCACACACGCATGCGCGCGCACACACACACACATAATTTCAAAAAGGAACAATTCACATGAGGTACTAACTTTTTGTGTGGTGGTGCCTCAGCACACATGTTTTTGGGCGTTAGATCAATTTCATCTCTCATGGTATGCTATGAAGCAAGGAGTAGTGGGCAAAGTACAAAAATACTTACCTAAAAGTATTTACTTAAAAGAAGTACTCACCTTCAAATTTAAATATTAAATGTTTTCATTATCTCTCTGTAGAAGATATACTAAAAGAGTCTCTCTCTCTCTCTCTCTCATGTTTTTTTATAACTGTCGGGAACCAACAACAGTTCAGATTTCAAACATCTGCTACATGATTAAGCATTTCACAGAGAGAATGCAAATGATAGAATTAGAATCTAATACTCAGAAGGTGGCTGCTTCAGATACTACACACCATTGTGGTTATGTAAAGCAACATCATACAGAAATGTAGTAAAGTAGAAAATATAGAAAGTTGTTGCAGGATGTAGTGGAATAAAACTGAAGAGTATCTACTAATAAAACTACTCAAGTTAAGTACAGATACCTGAAATATGTATGTAAGTTCCGTAACAAATTTAGTGCATTTGTTACCTTCTACCTCTAGAAACATGTTTTTTTAAAAGCATACCTAAACCATTTGGTAGATGTGGCTTAATCAGGTCAAACTCATATTTTTCAATATATACAGTAATAAAATTTCAAAGGGTTAAGCTAACCGTTCCTACTGTAGGTATCAGAGAAATCGCCAGAGCACGAAAAAACATGGAGGGAGTTTTGTTTTTTTTTTGGAATTTTTTATTTTTTTTGTCCCCAATACAGTGCTGTTTGTCATTTTCTTCGTCCAGATCTCTAGGACACACAGCATTCCTGCAGCGCTACAGCTTTGTCCTTTGGACGCAAGATGAAACATCTTTTATGTTTAATTTGGATTCAAATACATTTCTCCCGCAGAAACAGAAGGAGGACAGGGTTATGTTCAATTGCATTTCATTTGTTTTTATTAAAAGACAAAAAGCTACAGATGCCCCTAATCCTGGTGACTCAGGCATGTCAAATACAAGTTCTACAAGATCTTGTTTCAGCAAGAAAAAAGCTGACAAATATAATGCTTTGATCCTTTTATCCTTGGTAATATTGTTAGCATTAAATCTGTGCCATCAAAGGAGTAATGCATGTGCTGATGCATAACCCGTAACAGGTGAGTGTAATTTCAGAGTTAGATTTATTACTCATTCTCACAACGGGTAGCCGCATCATTAGAACAGACATGGTGTGTTGTTTATATTAACCTATATTTATGTAGGGAAAAAAATTAAGCACACAAGCAACACAATATACTGTACATGGTTCAGTGTAAAAAAAAAAAAAAAAGAAGTGCAGATTAAGAAAGAATAAATAGTTTTTTATCAAGTGCAGGGGAGAAAATGGAAAAAAATGTTTAATTTTGGAAGGATTTCAGTTTTTTAATAAAAAAAACACTGAGCGAACTTATTTATTTATATGAAATACTTTTATATTATGTCTTGTTTATAGCTTAAAACAACACAGTAGAGATTATCATTTAATGTAAATGTTATATCTAGTTTGTGCATTCATTTAAAATTAACAAAAATGAAGCGAAAGAAAAAAAAACTCAAATACACGTTTGTTGGAATCAATCCCTCCCTTTGGTGCTATGCTAATCAGCTAACGAGATGCTGATGTTTAGCGTTCATTTACATGGCTGCATGACTCACTAGCATTACAGAGGGTAAATAACAATTACTCTGATGCTGCCCTTGTTAATTCAGCACTTTGAAAAAATTGCAGCGATTTAATACGATGTGCAAATTAATCAGAGCTGTGGGGGAATATCGCTCGCTCGCATGCTTCCAGCAATATGACTGAAATAAATGCTTTATCTTTTCTATCCGTCTCTTCTCTAACACAATCGGTGTCACGTTTCCAACCTGGACGTGAACATTATTTATTTATGAATTATTCATTGTGCTTCCTCATGTTACAGAAATCTTATTGATATGCTTCTAAATCTGCGCTGCACTCAGAGCTGCCAGCGTTTTGACCTTTATTGTTGATCCGTCGTTGTTTATCATATCCGCTTGTGAGCTGAGCCGAACAGATCACCCAAGTGTGACATAACGCTGGGTCTTAAACTCTACTGTATATCTAACACACACGTCAATCTACATCTCATCATCGTGCTGGGTTTTAGTCATCGCTAATGTGACATTTTACTGTAAAGAAAGACAAAAATAAGAAGGAATGGTAAAAAAGCATATTTTCTCAAAATATTTCTCAGTAAATGTTGAAAAAATTTAGATTTCAGGAATAAAATCAAGACTTACACTTAATAAATAATGTCTGCAGCTAGCTCCTGAAGATGAAGGTGAAGTAAATTTAGTCCTAATTGATGATATCCATATCAGTAGCATTGACTGAAGTCTCTATGTTTATCTATAACAGTCTTTCGTTATGGTGTTATAGAAAATCTTACCTTGGGTCTTGAACCCCGGACCTTCTGACCAGGAGAACCTTAATCAGGTAATCAGGATTTATTATATTTGTGTCAATCAGTCAAACATTTCACCACTTCCTGTTTACAAAAAAAAAAATCCATCAACATACATTATGAGATCATGCAGACCTTTAACACCCCCCCACCCCTCCAACTTCAACTATCTATCTACAGCAGTTCTTTTGTAGTTCTTATAGTTCTTATAGCTGTCTTCATATCTGTAAAT
Organism: Heterobranchus longifilis; assembly: GCA_028570985.1. Classification (NCBI taxonomy): domain Eukaryota; kingdom Metazoa; phylum Chordata; class Actinopteri; order Siluriformes; family Clariidae; genus Heterobranchus; species Heterobranchus longifilis. Next base: position 1,211 of record JAOVVB010102270.1, on the reverse strand, counting down.
GACCTCTGCATGACTCCCTGCATGTCAGGCAGCCTGAGCTAGGTGGTTCTTGTTAAGGCTTTACACAAACCTGGAGAAAACTTTCTTCCTCCTCTTCCCTCCTCCTCCTCCTCTCTTCAATTCTCGACAGTCAAAATTTCCAGATCTTCATTTCCACTCTTGATGATTGGGGGATTAGGAGATATCCGCCGACCTACTTATCATTCCTACGGGATCCATCCACACAGCGTGGGGTGATTTAACTTCTTCACCTTACAGTCGCATAACTGAAGTCCTTCAGGGGTCAGTACTCGGTCCATTTTTGTTCTTTCTGAATATCAAATCCCTGGGTTTAATGATCATATTCCATTTCTTATTGGATCAATTGTGTGTTAATGACACAGAGCTTTATTTTACTCTGTCCTCTAGTTACACTGAAAGATATCTCTGGACAGATGAAAACCAAACATCTGGAGCTAAGGCTTGAGGAACCACACCAGTATGGAACTCATTTCATTGCTGGACCTGTCAATCATGAATAGGAAATTATTTCTCAGTATAGGAGACTTTGTGTGTGACTACAGAAATCTGAAACTCTGAATTTATTAAAAATCATCTTTTGAGAGCTAATGTGTACAGTGTGTCTTCAGTAGAAACAATTCAGTAAATAACAGTTCAGTAAATAACTTCATATGAGTATTACAGTCTTAAAGCAAACATTAAAATAATTAGTTAATTATTTAATATTATTTTATTATTTACAGTTGTTAAAAGTGCTATATAAATAAAACAAAGTGTAGTGGAAACTCAGGTATTAAGCTTTTTTTGTAAAAACTTTGTTGTGTTGTCACTGGGAGAATGACTGTGGTACGGTGCATGGGCATCATTTTATATAAAGACATTATTATGATTTTTGGAGGTGTTTTATTTTTTTTACTTTAGGATTTTCCTGTGGGATTAATAAAGTGGTTTAACTCTGTAATTTTTTTTTTTTGCTCTAATGAATAATCAATATTAATTTAATAAATTTTAAAAGAGAGCAGACGTGTTGACAAAAATAGGTTAATTAGGTTAATTATGCAGGAGTGTATTAAGCAAACTAGACCAGGTATTATCAACATTAAATAATTGTAATAATAAAATAATGAAAAAATTTAATAATAATAATAATAATAATAAAATAATAATAATAATAATAATAATAATAATAATCCACAAGCTATGCTATGCTA
>JAOVVB010102252.1:0-13021 GCA_028570985.1 Heterobranchus longifilis | reverse complement strand
CTCTCTATCTATATATATATATATATATATATATATATATATATATATATACCTGACCAGTTGAATCGCAGGCGACTCCATCAGCCAGCTTGTGTCGGCATGTGAGACGGGTCAGTTCACACCACTGCAACTATTTACTGCGATGTCCTAAAACAGTTTTGTCTTGTCGTGAATCTTGTGTCTGAACTGGGCTTAAGAACTGGAATCGATAAGCAGAATCGGAATCGATAAAATCCAAACGATACCCAACCCTAAGTCTGTCCACATGATCTATGACTAATAACTAATCTCATGCTGTAATATCAGATCCTGTGACTCTCGCCTTCTGAAAAAAGGGCTTTTCGCTGGCTTCAGTTAATATTAAAGTCAGGTCTGTAATGTGTGAGTAAGAGCTGTGATAGTGAGAATTAACTGGAATGTGTTGTTACTCCAGCTTTCCCAGGAGGCAGTGCGGTGTTAAATTGATTATGAAGTTACTTGAAGCATGGCAGACATATTCCTACTGATATGTTTGAGGCTCTTTAATCTGCATAGAGGCTAACACGCACTGCTGTTGCTCACAAAGACTCCACTGTTTCACCTTCTCTCTGTTCGAGGAATTCCAATCAGCCCAAATGATCAGTTATTGCACACCTGTTCTGCAGGACATCTTGCTGTTAGTCGTGTGTGTGTGTGTGTGTGTGTTTGTCTGAGCACACACACTGAGTCAGTCAGTATTGGCAATGTTAAGACTCTTCGTGCCCAAGCTGGGCTGTTCTCTCCGTCATCCAATATCTCTTTCACACATTGCTGCTCTTGGATTTCTTATTGTGTTATTCTGCCACTTATTTACAGTTGATCCTTTTTTCCACTTTGTGTGTTATACAGGAACACCTCATGTGTTTTCGAAACACACCCGCGCGACGCATGCACGCACACATGCATGCATGCATGCACGCACACACGCACACACACACCTTCACCTTCCAGTACACCAAACACACCCCTCAGATGCAGAATGAGCCTAGAGACAGTATTGTCATTAGTCATTACAGCATCTCAAAGCCAAAAACACACTTTCACATTGGCAGACAGATCTAGATCTATTAGCATCATTAAAAATAATTTACCAGATCAGATTTTTTTTTCTCACCCAGACAAATAAAATGAGTCACCCTTGGTTCACATTTGCCTGTTTATCTAGTTGATGATGGCTGCTTTCAGCAATTTAAAATAATATAATAACTAATGTAATAATAATATGCCTCAATTGTGTCCTTGTCTTTATTTACTGTGATTTATTTGGTGCTTTCAGCTGTCAACTATAACATGGATGTATTTACTGATTTGCCACCTTAGCCTCATTAATTATAATTAGAGCCCGACCAATATGGGATTTTTCATACCGATAGCAATTTTAGAGGGGAAAATTTACTGATTAGCGATGGTGGCTGCTATAGTGATTTTTTGAGCCGGAATGAAAATCGACCTTTTCTATGTTGATTGTGCTCTGACATGACTATGTAAATGTACTCAGAATGCTGCTTTCTTAAACACATAACTTTATTACAGAATATTGAATATTATTATACATCATACATACAATGTATTGCATTGTCAACCAATCCTAGAAATGAAAAGTGAGAAATAGCTAAATAAACATCAGTACTGTATGTGTAGTATCAGTCAATTGCTGGCCAAGAACTGCATAATGTCACCATTTCAAAATCACCCCAAGCATTGTTTTCTGCATTATATGTTCCGTAGAAAAGTTTTCATATTGGACAACATATAGACTGATACCGATACGTCTGTGTTAGGCTAATATCGATAAGGCTGTATTGGTTGTAAATGAATAAATATAGAGCAATAAGACAGAGAGGAATAATGCACTCTGCACAGTTGTGGCTATATGACTCCATAGTTCCATAACTTGCTCATTGGAATACATATGAAATGCATACAAGAGCTGCAGTTCTGAAAAGCCTGGAAGCAGCTTTGACATCACATTCATTTTAAATATCCATTTCATTTCAGTTTTATTCATCGTGGCCTGTGCTGTCTCTCGCCGCTGTCCACACAGCAGCTGCTAGATAGGGCATTCAATCTTGTGTTCATCTTCGGGACAGAGGCAAGAAGATGGACAGATCAATAAGAATACAGCGTGGCAGCCAGACATATTGGAGGCGGGGGATAGCTGCAGGTGCTAATATGAGCTCAGCATAAATCAGAAGTAGAAATGTTACAAGCAAAAGCTGAAGCTCAGGGAGATGGGGCTGCCCCAGACGGCGATGGCCGATGTTAGATAAATGTAAACTGAAAAGTAGCTCTAGGTCCGTGTAGACAACCATTTGGCTGTTTTGATTGACTGGTAGCTCAGCTTGATAAAAAATATCAGAGTGCATTGTGATTTTTTTTTCAGTGAGTGTGTGTCCATAATAATAGGCATCTTATGACCAGTAGTATTGAAACGATTAATCGAGCCAAACCTCTCAAATGTTAAGATTTGCTTAATTTTCTCTGATTTATATTTTTGTAAATTGAGCATTTTTGGTTTTGGACTGCTGGCTGGATGATATATGCGATCTGAAGATGTCCTCTTGGACTTTTCACTATGTTATACCATTGTATAGGCTACACACACTAAGTTACACTAAGTTTGTAGTTTTAAAACCCGGAAATGAGCACAGGAAATTTTAGCACTTGTGGTTCCCTCGTCTCAAAGTCAATGGGTTTTTGACTGTGTTTCTGTTTACATGTCTGAAATAAGGTCTGTGGTTTCTTAAGAGATTTTCACATTTTGTTCTATGACATAAAATATGTTGGTAATGTGTCTTTAAAAAGGTGGTTGCTAGCTAACAAGTGGCTAAATGAGACTACAGAGGTTGTCGAGGACATTAAAGGTCACCGTCAGCTGAGTGGCGACGGTGATGTAGGACGACAGCACGTAGGACGATTGCATTTACACTTCTAAAATCATAAAATTGCTGTTCATATGGAGAGATTATCTTGCCACAAAATGTGTTAAGTATCATAACCTTGTGTTCACCACAGAGCTTATTTTCTGCAATGATACAAAATCCAATGGGAAAAATCCCATAGGCTTTTTGATGAGGGAACCCATGGCGACACTGACTTCTGGCCTACAAAAAGACATCACCCCTGGGGCTCCCTATTTACAGATTAATGCATAATGAAAATAACTGTGTTCTTGACATTCAAATGTCATTGCTGATTCAGTGACAAAATACAAAGAAATTAGGAAATATCATAACTCAGTCTATGGTGGATTGGCATGCCGCTGTGCAGCCGTGTACGTCACTATTTGACCCAAACAAAACCTGCGGCTAGCCAACAGATGTTATCGTGCCTAGGCCCTTTCCTGCAGGAACAAAGCAGCTCTCTGAGAGCAGCTTACTCCCACCACCGCTCAAAAACAAACAGTTGTAATGAAACAAAAAGATGTGGAGAATAGAGTTTCAAGAAAAAACAGTGTGGAGGGCAGGCCGAGCCCTGGGGTTTTCTTTAAGATAGACTAAGATTGAAGGGTTTATGCGTCATTGCTCAATCTGTGTGTGTGTGTGTGTGTCTGTGTGCACGCGTGCGTGCGCGCATGTGTGTGGAGGTAGGGGGTCATCTGGCTTTGATTTCTTGGCTGCTGCTTTTCTGAGAGGCCACAACTTAACAAGTAACCCCTTTTAGATTCTGATTTCCAAAGGTGTGTTGACTTATCCAAGAAAATTATACTCATTCTCAGAACATTTCATTCTCTGTCAGCTGTTTTTAGTTTAACTGCCTCCCTTGTGGTCTGCGTTACGGACAATAGACATCACATTATGAGAATTACCTCTTATTAGCAGGAGAGCATGACGATGATGACGATGTTCATCGCAGGAGGGAATTGCTTGTGATGATGATGGTGATTAGGATTGCCATGATGACGTATATGAGAAGGCATACAAACAGATTAAAAGGATTTATGCCGGGAGAGGGAGTCCCCTCTCACACACAAACACACACATACCTGGCAGGATTTAGAAATATTACAACTTATACTATAACTCCAGCTAATGCTTGCTAGGAAACCTGCGAGGGTAAAGGAAGGTGAAAAACTTGTCGAGTTGTCTTTATTTATGTCTTTTATTTTGGCAAAGACAATGCTGTATTATAGAGTTCAGCTGTTGAGTTCAAGTACACACAAAAAATTGAGCATTTTCTTTGATAATTGTTTGTTTCTGCTTTTCTCTTTTGTCCAGTTTTATTGGTGCATTGTGTCAGACTTCCTTTCCAAATATTGCATATGCAACCTCTTTTTATAACCAATGTTTAGTCTACATATTTCACCTTCCTCTGTCTTTTTGCATGCACTGGTATATTATGAATGCAATTGTACAGTGCTTCCTTCGAGGAAATACACTCCCTCTTGCACAACCCTGACTTCTCATCCATCCGGTACGACAGACTCTCACATTGCAGAGTGTTGAATAACACTCTCTCAGCAGGACAGGGACGAAACACGGACAATGGCAGAATATTTGTGACAGCACTGAATATCGACACTTAATTTCCACTTTCCACCAGCCACTTAATTTGGTACACTCAGTCAGTACTGACCCCCTTTTGCTGACTGTTCCGCAGGGATTTTGTTCTTTCCAGCAGCACATTCATGCATTCCTGCAAAGAGAGATTCATGCTGTTGACATTAATTCAGAGCTCAGTAGAATGGTTGTGTGCACATCCAACCCATATTAAGGCCAGGTGCCGGATAACAGTGATACATGAAAAATAAAAATAGATACCCGCACACTGGAGTAAAGCTCCCAGTATTTATTTGGCAACGTTTCAACCAACAGGGTGAAGCGTTGCCAAATAAATATTGGGAGCTTTACTCCAGTGTGCAGGACACTAAATTCAGATCCATGGCATGCACATCCTCAGACGAGGTGATTCACTCTTCAGTTATTCCATTTTGATCATGTCTTTAATGCACTGAACGAGGAAAAGTTGCTCTGAAATGCTTTTATGCAGTTCCACATCACTCTTATTTGCATATTTGTGTCTCACCATTTCTCCTCAGACCTCTTAGCAACATAGTTTTTGTTTTTTCGTGGATATTTCACTCTCTGTGGAAAAATCGAGACACTTTTCAAGACAAAGCGGAGCTCCAGGTGTGTTATTTTTGAATTTGAAATGGAAGTCAGTAATAGTCAACACTTTGAATTGTAGTCTGCAGTTTGTTTCAGCCTGCAAATACACATACTGTAGGGTTAACAGGTTCCTATCGACCCTATCTTCTTACCTCTGTCTGGAGGTGATAGTTGTTTATGTGAATGGGCAGGTGTACTTAATAAACTGCATATGAGGACGTAGTATAATTAAGATGAGCCCCTGTGACGTTAGTGCGCCCTGTGTGTGTTTTGAGGAACATCTTAACCTGGATTACCTGGACTGCGGCGAGGACACCCTTGGCGCTCACTGACAGGGTATCCCTCCCACACCCACACACACACATAGACACACACTCTACAAACTTCTCCGTAAGCATGTGACCTCGGCTCTCACACTCACTCCCACGCGTGTGGTGATGTCATCAGGGTTTTAATGAGGGATTACTCTGACATCACTGGGACCGCTGCCAAGTTAAACCTATTAGCTTCACCATGTGGTTACAGCGGGAACTGTGTGTGCCCATGTGTGATATGCAAGAGCCTATTGAGAATAATTGTGCAGTCTATTGGTGTCTGCATCCTGTTATCATCCACCCATTCATCTCTCCATTAATGTGTCCATCAAAAAACGGTCTCAGTTTGCCGGCCAAGGCGGTGTCTGTCTGATGTCCATTACTCTGTGTGTGTGTGTGTGTGTGGTGTTGAGTTAACAGCAGACGTTCAAAGAGCTTAGCAGGACTGGTCTGCAGCCCTGCTAATGAGATGCAATTAAGCACCCATATCATGATAGTATTACTCAACATGTACTGCACACACACACGCACAAAAAAGGTGAAGGGATACCCAAAGAGACATTTCATGTGAGGCGTTGCTGTGCTGTTGTATGCTCAACTTGGCACAACACATTTCATTTACAAGATTGCTTTTTGAGATTAATGGCCAACACTGTGAGCACCGTTGCTTTTGCGGTCTGGTGACTTTGTATGCGTACTGCGCTTGACTGTTTTAGACAATATGTGAGCTATCGAAAACCCCCGCTTACACATTAACAACAGGCACATGACTGGAAGCAGCACTTAAACAGCACTGCTTTTCACTGTAGGTGTATTATGTTTAATTTGGTTTAAGAGTTATACGTTTATTAAGATATACTTTGGCTTATTAATACTCTGACCTGTTGAGAATGAACAGAATTAGGTTTTTAAATTTTACTTCATGCATTTGCTTTTGTAGATCTTGTCAAAATTGATAATACTGAAATAATTAATCAATTAGTCGACTGACAGAAAATGAGTCATACAGTGTTTATAATTCATTCATTCAACATTTGCTTTTTTCAGTTTCACAATGTAAAGATGTGCTGCTTCTTTCTGCTTTATTGCTTTGTAAATTTTAACATTAAATTAAAACATTTTAACATCTTATGGTTTTGGACTGTTGGTCAGACATAACAGGCAATTTGAAGACGTAACCTTTTAGTTTTGGGAAAAATGTGATAGGAATTTTTCGCCATTTTTCGAAGCATTTTTAAAATGCGCTTGTTTCAGATGTATGCCTATATTTGAGTCTGCATGGAATCTGCATTTGTGCACTTGATTTTTTTAATGACAATTATTAATTAATAATGAATTAATTCATTAATCAAAGAAAATAATTGATAGATTTATCAATAATGAAAATAATGGTTAGTTTCAGCCCTTGATAATACTGATAATACTAATAATCTGACACAAGTGTTTCTTTGCCTCGGAGCCAGATTTCTTCAGTACATGGTTCTCACATTCATACTGTCCAGCGTCACTTCAGCCTTAACACGTCACGACACACTCGTCAGTGTATGCAGCCAGATGCACACACACACACACACACTTGCAGTACACACATGCACAGCACAAGCAGGAGCTTTTGTTGGTCTTATCTTCAGCGGTCACGCTTTTCCAGACTTTTTTTCCTTTTTGTTATTTTGTGGCGGGGGCTGCTTTCTATTCTCCTCTAGAGAATAGAAAGCAGCTCTGGTGAGTCTGTGAGAGAAACAATAGTTCAGCCAGCTTAAACCCTCTCTCCAGTCTGTGACTCAGTCAGATGTATAAATAGAGCACAGGTAAGTCATGCATGGCTGCTGTGAACAGTTCATTTATTAGCATGAACCACAGTCACATCCTACAATGAAGTGTTTGGATTGATCATTTTGAGGGTATGTTAACATGTTACATCTTTAAAACTCAAATTAAAACAATTAGTGTTGATTATAGCTTCACTCCATCATTCCATCCTTGACCCTCTGAGAAGCCCACTGTCATTCTCATTTCCTCATTACACAATCTGCTGCTGTATCCTTGGCAACTGAAGGCTGATTGGTTGTCAGGACCTACCTGTCCCTTTTGAATTCTGCCAGGTCACCATGGCAACCACATTATAAACATGAATGTAGCAGGGGACTATACAGGCATGCAGGAAATGAAGCTTAGCGTAAGTTCAATCAGGAACACTATATCATTTACTCACTCATTCATCCCTCTCTCTCTCTCTCCCTCCTTTCTCCTGCTGCATCTATCAGTTGATTAGGAGCGTTCACTCTTTAAGTTACACCAATCAGATGTAGCCACAATCTCTCTAAGGCCAATCACATCGTCACTGTCATATTTTAAACCGTGTTCTGCTCTGCTGTTGTCAGTCCTCCACCCCATTCACCTCCAGTCTCCATCATATCCTGTGCTCCTTCATGCTCCACATCCCATCATCCAGATCCTCAGCAACTCTCTTCACCACCACCACCAGTTCATTTATTTTTTACTAAAACAATACATTAACCATGGCATGTCTTAATGAACCTTACAGTGAAGGTGTCGATGAATAAATAAAAAATAATAAATAAGGTCTAATGATTTTTAATTAGAAAAGTTCTGATCAGTCAGGAATAGGCGTGGCTTTAAATATCCATAGCTATTCACAGACTGTGTGGGCTAAAAAGCACAAGCAGCCTAATTCTCCTTCACAATAATTCACTACATGTTTACAATCAGGTAAGCAAACTTGTTAAAATATGCAATAATTAAGATCAGTGTATGTGATGGAATAGTGGCATTGGAATGTGCCCAAGGTCACCAAATTTGGGCTTTTACGGACAACATTTTTCTTCATTTTTCTGGCTACTTTTTTCCATATCTTGTGGAAAGCCGTGTCTTTGATAAAGTTTATAGTTAGGGCTGACTCAGGCTTACCTTGGACCAGCTCTTAGTTAGCTGCTATAGGCCTAGGCTGCTGGGGGACTTCTCATGATATACTGAGCTTCTCTCTCCTTCCCTCTCTCTCTTTTGCATGTTACTAACTGAGTATCTGCCCCTTGTTAAAGCCAAACAACTGAACAGCATGTGCTCCACTTGTACTATTTCAGTCCGACAAAAAGGCTAATAGTGTCGCTCACATATGTTGGAACCATGAACTCAGAATCAGGCGTTTGTTGTGTGTAGTCAGATGGATGTTATGGTGGTCTTACCGGATGAGGTCCAGCAGAGCGTCAGCAGAACTCATGATAGGCTTGCCGCTGTCCTCGGAGTCCTCTTTCTGCGCTGCACCGCCTGGGTGGATGATGGAGACCATGATGATTCCCACTATCACGGCCACAAAGGTGGTCCACAGGTAATAAGACACTGTGATCAGACCAAGCCGGCTGGAACACTTGGCGTCGAGGGCTGCCAGTCCCGACATCAAACTGGAAGAGGAAACATCCAAGTTAGACTGATAGGGCGGCTGTGGCTCAGCAGCGGTCATCCACTAGCAGTAAGGTCAGGGGTTAGAGTATCCAAGTATCCTTGGGCAAGATACTGAACCCCAAATTGCTCCCGAAGGCATAGCCATCGGTGTGTGTGAATGTTTATATCCCCTGCTAAGCATGTGCCTTGCATGGTAACCTCTGCCATCCTCCTGTGTGAACGGGTGAATGATTAGCAGTGTAAAGCGCATTGAGTGGTCGCTAAGACTAGAAAAGCATTATATAAGTACAGTCCATCACCATTATTTTCATAATGCATGTTGAACCATGTTATAGCAAATGTCTCAATGCAATCCATCGCTAAGCAACCAATTTCTGGAACCCATCAGCTATCAGTCTGACGACGATTTAGCCTCTGGGGACAAGGGCCAATATTTCTGGCTTCACGGTGTAGCTAGCGGATATCCCGGCCAAGACTTTCCTCCACCTCTTCTGTGCACCAGACATTGTTTACAGTCCGATTAGCAATTTGCGAAATGAGAATGGAGCTGGAGTTGAGAGACAACATCTCTATAAACAGATATCTGCATATTTAAGTTTTTTATTCTAGTGCAATAAGCACTTATTCAAGTGCAGCCTATCTTTTAGCACCTAACTATGTTTTGTACTTGAGTTGTATGAATGAATGTGTTTAACTATATGTTTCTCCTTTTGCACTGATCAGGAGTAGCACTCCTAATTTTGTTGTATCCTATACTGTGACAATAAAGCTATTGTTTTAATCTATGAATGCTAATAAATATCTGATAAAAAGCTAAATCCTCACCAGACGATAGCTGATGGGTTACGAGATTGCATTTCAGCCAGTGCATTCTGTGGCTCCGCCTCCTTTGCTCTCCACACACCTGTTTGCCTGGGGTGCGTTCTGCTCCGACAAAACTTAGCAAAGCGTGTTGTGTTGTATTGTATATTTTAAAGATAGTTATGCATGGCTGCTGCCTTTTTGAGGTCACTAGTTTGTAGGACAGAAAGTCTATTGAACAGATAAACAAGGTTGAACAGCTGGGAAGGGGACTGGCTTAGTATGTAATGCTTATGTGCTGAGGTCCTTAGAAAACATACCCCTATAAGGCTATACTGCATGGGAAAAGACGCATATAGACCTATACGTCAGAAGGGACAGATATAGTTTCTCCAGGTTATAAAAGAGGGAGAAAACCACCGGAAACCGGGCTAGCTAGTTTAGTTTTTCCCTGTACCACCTGGGGCCAACATCTATGTAACATCTGTAGCTGCCACAGCTTTGTGCTATTTTCTTTCCACCATCTAGAATTAGCCAAGATATCTGCGTTAAAGACTTCTTTTTCTGTAATAAATACTTGTATCGGCAAAGCTGACCTCGCTTCAAGTCTCCATAATTTTTCCTTGTGTCACGCTGTTTTCCGCAAGGGACACTCCATCAGATTCACTTCACTGGTCTTATAGAAGTCAGGTTATAGGACTTTTCTATGGAACAGGGTAAGATAATCATAATGAAATTTGCAATGACATTGTTGTCACAGGACTTTCATCCAGGAGACATAAAAATAATAATTAAACAGCAATTTTTTTTTTAAGTGACCGTAACAACTGGAAATATGTGACGTCCGCGTCATGGGATGCGGCTCGTCATGTGACGTCGTCTGCGTCGTGATGCATCATGTGACGTTCCTTTAGCACGGAAGTGATTTAATGTCTCAAATATCATGATTTGAACCCAACCCAAGATGTTTTGTTGCCTAAACCTAAACCCCCTGCCACCACGTCCATTTTAACACAGTTTAAAAACCGCAAACGCAACGTTTAGGTATGAGGGCGAAAAACGCTCATATGGGTCGTATTTACTTCTACCACTAGGGGCGCTAATTTAGGAAACACTCGTATGGGTCGTATTAGAGGGTCGGAACATATGACCAATACGGTCGTATGGTTTGGAGGACTTGTTGGTCGTTTCTGTATCTGATAAACCATTACTAAAATCAATGAATAATAATTATTATTATTTTTAAATCAGTGACTCAGTGGTTCACAGATATTAAGGAATGCCTTGTTGGTTCTTTAAACTGTGTTTGATTTGTCGATTATCAGAAGTCGGAAACCTGTCTGGAAACCTGGCCTGTCTTAATGTGTTCAATTTTCAGAAAAAAAAAAACTTGTTTGATTATTTTTTGGACCATTTTGAATGCTGACATTGTAGCACAATTGAGCCTTCACACAGTCAGTCACTTCTTAGAATCCGACATCCTGCATTGCCCAGATTTGATTTGAATTCCCTGCCACCCGAGAGGCCGACACAGGGTGACTTGATCTGGGACCAGGACTGAAATCAAACAGCTTGGCTTCAGTGAGAGACCCCCCGGACAGCCGCAATGGAAGTCCATCACTGGGTCACAGCCTCAATCCGTCACTGTCTGCTGCTGCTATCAAGAGCAGGTCCAAGGAGAAGCCGGGAATGACTCAGGACTGCAGCGCTCTAGTTCACTCCTTGGGTCAGACACTTAAAAATGTTGTCTTTTTACATATTTTGCTTATCGAGTGCCCTTATTAAATCTATACCAGAAGATGTAGTTAGAAGATGAGTTGCTTTGAGACAATCTAAATGTGAACCGCAACTCAATTTTAAGCAGAAGTCCCTAATATTTTTATAATATGAATATTGATGTGATTTCTCCTGCAAATATAGAGGCCTGTGCTTCCTGGGAGGCAGGTACGAAAAGACTAAATCGTCACCCAGACTGCAATCAAACAGCTTAGTTCACTAAAAGATCCCTCCTCCCACCTCCACCAGCTGCAGTGGAGGTCCAGGTTATAACCTCAATCCCTCACTCTGAGGTTGAAGATAGACTGTATTCACTTTCCATTCAGGCAGCTCTTATGTGCTCTGAATTCAAACTGAAATTGCATACCAGAAACCTAGAGGTATTTGAGTTAATCCACACTGAATATACACTTTAAAAATACTTTTTTTTTTCACCTGGCATTCGCTTGATGCAGCATTTTAAATATATTTCTTGGCAGGAGTTTGGAACTTTGCACATGTTGTACATCAATGTTCTGTTTTAACCACCCACCACTGTACGCAATTAAGGCTGTGCAATCACTGTGCAGCACTGTATTTCACTTTTGGCCATGTCCACTTGTTATTTTGGCTCTTTAATGATACTTTCAGCCCAGGGGATAGGATTAGCTGTGACGGGGGTGAATCCAGTTACTTCCACAGGGGCAGAAAGGCTCCTTTTGGATTTAGCAGCAGACTTTGCAGACCTTTCTCTCAGGCCAAAGAGCGCCAATTCTGACCTTACAATAGGTGAAAGCCTCACAGAAGTATTGTCAGGTAGCTCCTTTTCCCCCCTAATTCCCTATTCTGACAAAATTCACAATTCTGCCTATTATTGAATGTCTTGAAAAGGGCATGAGGAAACTAGACAGTGTGAGGGTCTATGTGGGCAGGGCATACGTCTCCTAACAAGACTGTCCTCCTCCGAAAAACGACACCAAGTCATGTAAAGTAGTATTATTGAAACTAAAAGTCAACGTTGAGTTATTTTTACTTTACACAACTATATGTCACGTACTTACATAACTTAACAAATATTGATGTTATGTAGTGAGTGTACATACAGGCTGTGACGGTGACAACAGAGCGCTGCAGGATGCACACACAGCTGTTTCACTGAAAACACACTTTTATTGTCAATTTTATCCAACATGCGTGACCAGGAGGCACGCGTACATGATTCCTGATTGATATTTGCAGATAAATAGTAACTCCCGCCCCTTAAAAGAAAAGACAAGAAAGGAACAGAGCCATAAGATCCAGCTCCTATTGAAGAGCCATACTTCCTGTCACTAGTAACAAATGTACAGATTTTATCCCAACCTAACCAAGTAGTTTTGTTGCCTGAACCACATGTTTAAAACTGCGACATGTAGATCTCCTGACACTAGTGATGGGAATTACGACTCTTTTTAGTGAGCCAGATCATTTGGCTCCGCTCATCAAGAAGAGCCGGCTCTTTCGGCTCTTCATTTTATCACTTCTGCCTTTTTATAATTCAGCCAAATTTAGCGCTGTTTTGACCTATGATTAGTATGTATGCACATATATCACTTAAATTATTCA
>JAOVVB010102242.1:0-13022 GCA_028570985.1 Heterobranchus longifilis | reverse complement strand
TTTAATTGTAAAGTTTTAATTGCACAGCCACTGATCCATTAAAACATGTTTTAACATATCTTTGTGTCAAAATAACACGTCTTTGTGTTGATCTATTTAACACAATATGTGTTAAATGAACATACACATTAGTTGTGTCAAATTTGACACATGTTGTCCCTGAGCTGATGCAGCACACGTGTTAAAATTGAACACATCATGTGTTGTTTTTAACACATCTGCTCTAAGAGTGTAGACTACACATTGTAAAAGTTATTTCATGTTATTTCATGTTAAGCATTTTATACCTACTCAGAGAAATTTAGTCCACTTTTCTTTTCATTATTATATTTGTGGGGTTCGTCTTCTTCCTCTTCTTCTCTCTTTTTTTAAGGTTGTATTTATGTTTTTTTCATTGAAGGCACTGAAAGGCTTGAGGCGAGATTCTTGCGAGGCAAAAATAAGGTCATAGTGATTTGATCAAAGATATTGGTCTTTGATTTGATGTAGCAGAGCGCCTCCTGGTGTTCACCCGCAACATTTAGTGACACTCTGGGAGGGGAAGCAGAACAAACTGTAAGCTGCTGGCGGATCCATCTTGCCCGAAAAAGAGGCGAGGGTGAAGGCTTTTTTCCAGTTTAGTGTCTAAAATACTGTATCGTTCCCCGTTAACCGCGCTGGGGAGCCCGAGGAGGGGCTGTGTCGCTGTTTGTAGGATGTCCCGACATGAGGGTGAGTTGATAAACACGTCCATACAGCGCTACATTACCTGAGTAGCTAGCTCCTCTGCTAGCTCTGCTAACTGCTTATTCAAGTCAGGGGGGTGTTGCGCTTTTCGCGGCTCGTTTTCAGGCTTGTCTCAACACACACATATTTGCTGTCAGTAGCCTCGGCGTACATATATGTCTCGTGTATTCTCATGTGAAGCAAACGGTGGTAACTTCTCTAACCTGTTCGCAATGATACGGCAACATTGCGGAGCTTAGCAGTTAGCCGTTGCTAGGTGCTGCGTTACCTTGCGTTAGCTGGGCTAGGCTAATGTATGCTAACATAATGATTCGTTGGTGTAGCTGCGTTAATGCTGTTCACTGGCTCTCATAACCTAATTAGTTGTACACTATGATATGTCCCATGATAGCTATACTCCTCTTTTGCTTATATTTTGGGTTACGTGTTAATTTAAAAGCCCTTAGCTCTAATGTTAGCGCCATACTGTCCCGTCTGGGCACATAACCTACTGTTGTTAGCGAATGCACTGTCATCAAGAAGAAAGTCTGAGGCCTCAGACCATAATAAACCAATCACTAAGTTAGCTAGCTGACATGCTACTAGCTAGCTAGGGTTGCAGTTACGGTATGTTTAACTGCAAACTAGATGGGAGTGTAAATTCGGCTCACTTCATTCACCACATAATGTTAGTATCCTGTTAAATCACCTCAGAAGTTGCTATGGTGTTCTATGATGCAAACATGAGCACAATACAGTAAGATAGCCCCAATAGGACCTAGGGAAAAGCTTAAAGGTCCCATATTATGCTAATTTTCAGGTTCATACTTGGATTTTGGGTTTCTGCTAGAACATGTTTACTTGCTTAAATGTAAAAAATAACAAAAAACAAACACATTATTACCCAAAACCGCTCAGTTTTAGCACCTGTCTCTTTAATCCCCTCTCCCGAAAACAGTCCAGTCTGCTCTGATTGGTCAGTGTTTCCAGGTCTTCCGCATCTGTGCTCTCGGCGTCTCTGTGCCATCTTTACAGCCAGAGAATGATTGTAATGGCACTGTAGTGGCACTTTCTAAATTCTACCTATAGTATACTAGTGACATCACAACCGTACTATCAACCGGCTCAAAAGCGCATTGCTGAATATGGGCTGTGTGCATTTCTCTGTGGATTGAGCATTTTGATACTTTCACAGTATTTATATAACAGCTTGACCTGCTTTATAACAAAAAAAAAAGACATCTCAGTTTTTACAGTTTGGGACCTTTTAAGTGACTTGCTTTACCTTGTTTAAAGTAGGACAACAAAGATATTTAGTAACTGATTAGATTGTCCTTAGTGGGACAGGTTAGCCTTTGAGATGAGGACACTCAGTGGTCTTCCAGTCAGTCAAAATCCCTTGTGTAAGTAGAATACCACTCGGGTGGTACTAATACCTTTACCTTTAATCAACACATACAGATGATAACTGCAAATTGCCAATTGATTTGCTTGTTCAGGCCTGGGTTTGGTCAACAAATGTGGAGATTTTCTTTTTTGTATTTTGAAGCTTTTTGTTGCAAGACGTCAGCTCAGTCTCAACAAAGGAAATTCCCACAATACTTGCATAGCTACCTACTAACCCACGTCTGCCAAATAAGGTGTTTTTTTTCCCTTCAAAGGAAATGTCAGCGAGGCAGGAGTTGGAATATTGTGTGTAATGATAACTATGATTTCTCATAGAAAATAACTGGTTGTGTCTGCATAGTATTGAGCCTGTGTTTGAATAGTTCTTCACTGTAATCACATAGTAAGGAGTGGACAAGTGCAGTAATGTTTGATATGATGACTTGTGAATAAGCTATTTGGAGAATATAGAAATGGCTGACATTATGTCTGCTGCCTTGGTTGGCTCCACTTTACTTTCTCTTTCTAGTTCAGATCTTTATTGTCCCTCAAGGGGAAACTTAATTTACAGTAGAGGGCAAAAACACAATGTACAAGAGGACATGTGACATTAATCACAACAGTTACAGCAAACTTACTCTGGCTACTGGATATACAGTGCTGGGATAAAGCCGTCGCTCCGGGGTTCTCTGCTATCTATCTTTTAAGACTTTTATTGACACAACATTTTTTGCACAAAACATTTCTTACTCATAACATAGCTTTCCATGAAGTCCAGTACATTGTAGATTGAGGGCAATGTCGCCAGCCTAGACAATTGTGATTGGTTTAAAGACATACAAACAAGCCAGAGCGTTTTTTCCCCCCTATCCCAGAATGAAAACTCTGTGCAGCATACTTCAGCAGTGACACAGTGCTGTGGAGATAGATCTGGCAATGTGAGACTACAGCAAACTTGACCAATTTGGTTTCATTTAGATCTAGGCCTAGAAAAATACGAAAAGGCATGTGCTACCTGTAAATATGTCGACAGTGCTATAAATGAGTAACAAAAGCTGTAATGAAAACAGCTTACACATGCATCATAAGTTTGTGCCATGCCTCTGAGTTGCGTCTTAGAGACCTTTCATGTGAAGTTCACTGGAATGAGTTCTTCATTGCTGGCACTTGTGGGTTGGTGCCACTCCAAAACACATGCTCATGTAAGTGAGACTGGCCTGCAGATAGTCAGTCCTGCAGACGCAGTTATAAGGAATTTGTAACTTTATTGTCAGGTCCACATATTTGACTTTACATTCCCCTTTTCTCCTTTGCAGGTGTGAGCTGCGATGCGTGTTTAAAAGGGAACTTTAGAGGAAGACGGTTCAAGTGTTTAATTTGCTACGACTACGACCTGTGCGCATCGTGCTACGAGAGCGGAGCCACGACAACAAGACACACCACAGAGCACCCCATGCAGTGTATATTAACCAGGGTAGACTATGGTAAGGACCTACCTGAAAGCCCAGACACAAATGTGTTTGGTTTATTGATCATACACAAATTCATCATGCCAGGGTCATGCCATGATTATTAGATTTTATGACTTACAAATAATTCATCATGATTGCAGTCATGATTAATATATTTTTATGCTAAATTTTGTACTGAGGCTATTGTATTTGTGTTAATGATTAAAGTATTGATTGACAAACAGTAACGGTTGCTCTGTTTACTGTCCTCTTGCAGACTTGTATTATGGAGGAGACACTTTTTCAGTAGAGCAACCCCAGTCATTCACATGTCCTTACTGTGGTAAGATGGGCTACACAGAGACGTCCCTGCAGGAGCATGTCACCTCAGAACATGCAGAGACTTCCACAGAGGTGGTGAGTATACTGCATACATTAACCTCTTAAAAGCCACCTGCCTGCCAGCGACCAGCTTTATTTTTTTTCTATATCTTTTACTGAATAAAGTTACCCCATACCTATTTTTTATACACATTCTCTAGTCTATAGTATAGTTTCTATCCAGTGACACTGCAAACTAAAAACTCCCTAGCTCCCATAAGGTAGGCCTAGAGGTCTGGAATTTAATATGTGTGCTTGTTGACAAGATGTAGAAGGTATGTGGTGATCTGCATAGTTCTGGCATAAAGCAAGTCCTTGTTATTCAAATATAACTTATTAAAGACGAGGACCAAAAACCTTTTTGAGCCATGTTTGAACTGATGTAGTTTAGGTTTTGTTGATGATGTTACCTTTCAAATGAAGCCTCAAATACATGCATTTTGGCCTTACAGTTCTTCTGTTATAAGTTTTTCCATTTGGGTATGCCAATGACAAATAGGCAAAAATTCCAAAATAAGGATGGTGTTAAAATGTTAAGGGAGTGTGGCACAAGTTTACAGATTCTAAACTATAATTTTATGTATTATCCATCAGTAATGTCTCAATAAAAAGCTGTCCAGCAGCCTAATTTACTTCTGCCATCCACTGGTGTACTTTATATTGAGGTCATTAGATGCAGTGATATATATTTTTGTCTGTCTGCAATCACTACAGTTCTGTCTGCTATTGCTGTTGAGTGCTGCACTTCAGTCTGCTAAAATGACTTTCCAGACTGTACAAGCAGAAGTCATGGATTACTTCTCTTAGAGAAGAATTTTTAATGAGCGGTGTCCACTGAGTAAACTGAGCAAAGGCAAGTGAAGGGGCTTTGATGGATAAGGCTGGCATTATTCTATACTTCTCTTAACATCCATAAAAAGATTAAAATCAACAATTCCATCTTTCAATACTTACCAACCCTGTCTGTGCACTCAGTCCCAAGGCCATTTGTTCCTAATGAGGATGTACTTTTTTTTTTAACTGCTCATAAATGTAGCGTTTAACTTTTTAGAACAGCTAAGTCATTTCCTAAAACAGCGGAGCACTGTAGTTTTTAGCAAAATGTTACTCAAACAGGAGTAAACGGTGCATTTGTTTGGGGCTATTTTTAGCTGCGAATTAATTAGTGCACATTTTGTGCACTAATGAGTATTTACAGCAGCAGGATGGTGTATGTGGGATTGACAGAAAATAAAGTACAGTGGCCGTGTTCATCAAAATGGAGAAACATGTCACCCAGTGCAACAATGTGGCTCCTTGATGTGTTTTTAATTGTTTTTAGACAACAATGGCACAGCGGAATAAGATTATATTAATTCATGACAATAAGGAAAATGTAGAACAATGCTATCTTTGTCTTTTAGATAATTTTTCATAGACGAAACAAAAGAGGTTGTTTCTGTTACCTGTTGCTGTGTTTGTATATGGCAGTTATTGTACAGTTCAATTACGAAGCTTTTATTCTCATTACACTGATGTGCAATACAACAAAATTGTGTTATTTGCTGGGCTTTTACATGGAAATTTGATGCATAATAGATACTGGTGTGTTCAATACATGCTCTGATACAGGCAAGAGAATGTGATGTTTGTGGTGAAATGTTCTGTATGAATAAAGTTTTATGGTCTGCCATGCAGTATGTGCAGACTGCACAGTAGTGTTGCCTCTACACCAGTGATTATGTCTCGATGCAGAAAAGTCAATAATCTATCTAAAAAACCCAATCACAAATAACCAAATATTAATCTTGTTATGAGTTATGAAGTGATGTAGTTAAAGTAAAAGGGACTAGCTTTTCTGCTTAAGGAAACCAAACCTTTATGGCTGCGTTCATCATCGTTTCCATGGACACAGTGAATAAACAAGGCTGAACAGACACCTTGAAAATGTAATTCTTTAACTTTTTTCAACTCATGTTCAGTTCTTATTTATGAAATAGTAAAAAAAATATGGGGGGGGGCAATAATATAATATTATTTATTCAATACGTTAGGAGAAAAATACAAGTATGTGTAGCACTGGGCAGTTTACTTCCTTTTTGGAGCAGAGATGTTTGACAGTGGAACGTTTTACTGAATGTAAAAAGAATTCGGAGGGCTGGCTTGAAAATCCCAAATATAAAGCCTGGTAGACTAAAGATTCCAAACGAGAAAAGACAGCTAGGTGCAATGTTTGTAAATGTGTAAAATCATTCGACATCTCCAACATGAGAGAGGCAGCCATGTGCAAGCACTGTCGTCTTCTTCGAATCTACCGAGAAGTCTGGAAATTTGAGTCTGGAAGATTATGGAATTTTGTGTAGGAACGCTGCATTCATCTCAAACAGAAACCCCTCTTTCTCCTTTCAGATCTGTCCAATATGTGCTGCCTTGCCAGGAGGGGACCCCAACCACGTCACAGACGACTTTACAGCTCACCTCACACTTGAACACAGAGCGCCAAGAGATTTAATATCCTTTCTGTGTCTCCACGCACTGGTGTCCATATAAAGATGTGTTTACATATAGTGTTAAAAAATACTTTGTGTCACATTACTGCATTTACCCTTAACAGTCCTCGTTTACGATGAGTCCAGCAGTGTTCGACATGTACGCAGGATGTTCCACCCTGGACGAGGACTGGGCGGTCCCAGAGCACGACGGACAAATATGCACTTTACTAGCGGCTCCACAGGAGGACTTTCATCCTCCTCATCACAGAGCTCCACTTACACCCCCAGTAACAGAGAAGCAATGGACCCAATCGCAGGTGAGAATCAGGAGTACTCTGCAGATTATACTCTTCACTCACAAGTAGAGTTGCATCCTTCACTAATACCCTCTGCTGGTAAAAAGTAATTGAATACCATCCAAACCCTGCATTGTTTGACTGATAACCACCCATTTCCAATCTACAGGTGAACATTAACTTTTTAAGCCACTTGTACATTACATTTTCACGTCTTTGGGCGAATTTGTACCCAAAGTTGGAAAATTATGTTTCTTTGCATAGATAACTTGTATGTATTACCAGCATTTTTTTGCCAAACCTTTGAGCATACAGGGTCCATTAAATAATTCTAACTAACAATAACTTGTGCAGTGCAGTATGTTTTTATGGTCTGTCAGTTTGAGTAAGCTCAGAAATGAAAAAACAAAGTCATTTTAGAATGGTACAATACAAAATATATACTTATGTCCAAAGGCCCCCTATAATCTAAATGGCTATTTTTTTTTCTCAGCTAACCAGCAAGTTTAACTTTTGCTAAAAACACATTGTTTACCATTTGGGGCATATTTCACTGTGGCCCCTAAGGACAAAATGCATACAAAAGCACAAACATTTCCTTTATGTTCCTTAAAACACAATTGCTTAAAATGCTCTCCAAATCCAAAAATGCTACACATTGTAAAACGCATACAAAAGTAAGTTCAATCACAAGTGTTCAAATGTTTCCACTTTTCAATGCATTTTTACAGTTTGAAGCACATTTCCTTCATGGTTGTGCTTTTGTTTTTGTATGTGTTTTGTCCTTAAGGGCCACCATAATGTTGTGACATGTGTACATCAGCAGAGCTCAAATTGCAGATTGCAGCTTTTTACATGGAATTTAGTTTCTATTTGTCTATCTATATTTAATAGTTGTCATGTGTTTCAAATTGACTGTCCTCATAACGTGCCATACAAACCAGACAGACCCATTACAAATTACTGGGTTTTATAAAGTCTGGTGATCTCAGTGTACACACAGGCTAAACACAGGGGCTGTAGTCACTTTATGTTGCAATCTAGTATTCATAGTCAGGAATATTTTTAGAAAACAGAAATCAGAAAAGATATCAACCGAACCTGTAATGGCTCTTCATGTTGGTCACTTGCTTGCTTTCTCTCTGTCCTTCATGTCTCCTGACGGGCACCTACAGTGTTGTCTTTTGACACCGTGACTTATTTACAGTGACGCCTGTTTTTGTTGTGTCTCCTGCAGAGTTGTTGTCTCAGCTGTCAGGTGTGCGGCGTGCGGCAGGGGGCCAAATAAACTCATCAGGGCCTTCAGCCTCGCAGCTCCAGCAGCTTCAGATGCAACTGCAGTTGGAGCGGCAGCAGGCTCAGGCGGCGCGGCAGCAAGTGGAGACGGGCCGCCACGCGACACGGCGCAGCAACAACCCGGGAAACACCGGCACCGCCATCCCTCCACCCAGCACAGCAACTGCCAACACTGCCACTGTGGGCGAAAACAATCCCTCATCCTCAAACCACAGCTCCCAGTTCCTATTAGCACGGTGAGTGTGATGTTGACTGGAAAATTAATGGTTTCGTTTATGTCAGCTAATACACTCTACTGTTGTTTTGATGGTTAATTCTGCCTGCACCGAGTTTTACAGTGACAGATGTTCTAATGGAAAGACAATGATCAGACGAATCATAATGACTTCGAGTAATACTGTTTGTTATTAATTGTTTGGTTATTAACTGGTGAAAAACTAACCACTGATAAATGTTAACGGCACTTTAAGAAGATCTGCACATCTTGCAACAGTTTGTAAGTTACTCTGTTGATCTTAAAGGATAAGCCTGGAGATACTCTATATTCTTGTTATTGTAAACAAATTCCATTTAAAGACCAAAAGCAGTTCAGCTCTCAGTACTTTTTCAATTCAATACAACTGTATTAATCCTGAAGGCAATTTGATTCTGGGCAAGTAAAAACAGAAACGGAACAGACAAGCACAGACAGACATTTACAAGAAAAGGAGCTGTTCAAGACTATGTTGGGCAAATGGTGCAATTGCTTTTAAAATAATAAAAATAATGATAAAATAACACTAAAAATAAGGCGGTAGTCCACATGGCAGATAGGCATTTAAAGTGGCTATAGACAATTTTTCTGCTTTAAATTATGTGATTAATCTCACATTGCTAGACCTAGAGATAGAGATTGTGCTATAGGGGGAAAAACACTCTGGCTTGTTTGTGTTTCTTTAAAACAATCACAGTCGTCTTGGGTGGCGCTAAGCCCCGACTTATGTTCCCTGTCTGTTGTTTCTTTTGTATTTAGAATAGAAAACATTTTAACAGAAGAAGCGTTTCATCAGAAGGGATTTAAATGTAATGTTCGCTATTTCCTGCAGGTTGAATGAACCTAAGATGTCTGAAGCAGAGCGGCAGTTTCTAGAAGGAGAGCGCGCAGACCGCAGCCTGTTTGTCCAGGAGCTGCTTCTGTCCACGCTGATGCACGAAGAGAGCTCTTCCTCCGACGAGGACGAGCGCCGAGACTTCGCCGACTTCGGAGCCATGGGCTGCGTGGATATCATGCCTTTAGATGTGGCGTTGGAGAACCTCCAGCTTAGAGAGCGCAGCTCTACGGGGAAGGAGCCTCCGCCGCCTCCTCTTTGATGTCCGAGCATCACGCAGACTGTGTCCTCTCTGCTGCAACTGTCAGTGATGGGCAGCAAACTGCAGCAGTCGCCCCCCTCCCCGGCCTCACCCTCCTTCCTCCCCTCCTCTATTTTCTGAGTTTGTTTTTGGTGATTGTAATTTCAGGCCTGTCACCATTTTTGTTACATTGGAAACAAAAATAAATGAGAGCAAGTGGGATAAATGTGCGAGTGCGCAATAGCAACTGAGTGAGCGAGCGAAAGAAGAGAAATATATAAATATATATATATATATATAAATATATATAAAATATATATGAAGTTGATAATCAATCCACATAATGTTTCTTTTCTTTATCAGGTAAATGTTACAGGCAGCTGTGGCAGACCTTTGCTTCCTGTGACATGCAAACGGCTCTCCATATAAATACTCCACATTCAAAAGTCAAGAGGGCATAGGCTCCTCTGATGAAGCTGCTGTGTGTGTTTATGACTATTAATAAATAAAAAGTGCTTGGATGGGTTACCATAACTACTGCATGCAGTTATTTGCAGCGTGCATGACGTTTAATGACCCTGTCATTAAAACTTTTTTAAAAAGTATCCCAAAGCTTTCAACTGTTTTTAAATAGCTATTCGAAACATGGTTAAGTATTGGAAACAGTTAACAAAAAACTGACATGCAGAAATGTAACTCTAACAATATATTTTGTTAGTTTTTTTTAAATGAGTCTATATAATGAAGAGAAAACAATTGGATTCTGCAGTAGCTTCTGAAGAAATTAGGGATGCACCGATTTATCGGCCGATATTCACCTTGTTGGCCGCAAATCGGCAAATAAGGTGACGTTCACCGATGGCAGTGGCCGATGTTTGTCTGTTGTGTTGCATCAATTTTGCACTGACTGAAAAAAAACGTTAAAACGGTTCTATTAAAGATTGTTTCTTACATTTGTATGAAATTGTGCTCATTCAAAGATAGTGAAATTAAATGCTGATTGACTTGAACAGTTTTTTTAAAATAATGATTTCTTTGTTTCCCTGGCACAAAAGAGGGAATAAATTACAAAAAACTAAATAAACGACAAAAAAAAAACATCGACTATCGGCCAAATTGTTATTTTAAACATCAGTATTGACCCAGAATTTGACAATCGGCGCATCCCTAGAAGAAAAGCTGTGATGTGTCTCTCAGCTCCAGAACGCCTTTTCTCTGTTACGAGGAACAGAAGAAAAGAGAGCTTGCCTCTGATTTTTCCCCAGGATGTTTATGTTTAGTGATGAGCTGTTTAGGCACAGTATACATATAGATAAGTACAGATGCCCAACTGCAGTATGTCCATTGCTCCTTCACATTAGTTTCACTCTGCTTATGTACAGGCCCGGAGTCAGACCACGTGCTTTAGACGGCCTGTATGAATTTCTTTGCTGGGCAACGGGAGCTTGAGACTTTCCACGCTGCAGTTTTGTCTTTTTTAAGAGAAGGCATTCTTATTTTTTCTGCTAAGGTTAGCACTTTCTATTTATTCATGTTTGTTTTTCTGATTCTTTTGAGCCTTGATATGAGTCATGCCACCTTCATGCCTATATACTTTTACCCTCTCTGTAAAATACAATGAGATGTATTATATTGAATTTGTGCGTTAACTTTCATAATGGTTCTAAGACATGGGCAGACATTTTTTTAAACTGTAAATTTAGAATACAATAAATATAAACTGCGCACAGCTTTTGATGAAACCAAGAGGCCGTCACGCTTTTGCACTTTTTTCCACAGATGTTTGTGTTTAGCCCGCACGATTTCATAATAATCTGTTAAACTTGTAATCTTCATATCTGTTTGAAGAGTGAGGATGGGAACTTTTACAACTCTTCTACCCCCCTGTTTAGCATTTCTAAGTATATAAACATTGAATACATAGATTCTAACACTATACTGTAGTGGTAAGCAGATTTACATGTTTATTAATGTATTTGTCAACTAACTTCTGTGGAGGCTGTTGTATAATAGAGCTGCAACTAATGATTATTTTCATTGTCGATTAATCGATAAGTTGTTTGGTCTATAAAATGTCAGAAAATTGATGGAAAATGTCCAACATTATGTCCTCAAATGTCTTATTTGTCCACAACTCAACGATATTCAGATTGCTGTCATAGAGGACTAAAGAAACCAGAACATATTCACATTTAAAAATCTAGAATCAGAGAATTTGGGCTTTTTTTCTTTGAAAAATTGCTCAAAATGACAAATGGATTTTCAAAATAGGTGGCGATTAATCCTTGTTGTAGCTCTAGTGTATAAACAGATAATGAATGACAATGTAGTAAAACGGGTGTAAGAAAAAAAAGAAATATGTCTATAGAAGTTGACAAATACATTTGTGTCACAAATGTCATATTGGATTACAACTATGTTATAGTGTGTTATAAACCATTTATTAACTGTTTATTTATGCATGAATGCTCTGGGGGAAAAAAACAAGATTAAAAATATGGTATGAAAGCAAACACTAAGCATGTTAAAACCAGAAAAGCAATAACCAAATCTACTCACATGAGTAATGCTCAGTCTTTTTTTGTTAGTAGAGTGGTGTTGCTGAATGTTTGATGAATGATTATTCTTCCTGCACAGAAGACGCACAGAAGCTTCCCTCAGAGAGTGAGTCGGTGGCCCCCCCCCCCCCCGCTGAAAGACGTGAGATAAATCTGTAGAGGGAGACGCCCCTGATGGACCGGCCCTGCAACTGTCCACCCGTCTGAGTGTGGAGCTCCTAACATTGAGCCAAGGTACGTTACGTGCCACGTAGCTTCTGAATTTTTACAGTCTATAAACATGAGCTTGTGTGTGGCATCTGTGACAATATAATACCATAGAAATACATAAACACCTCAGCACAATATACAGTTAAATAGCTGTCGCCACCGTTTGTACTGTGTGTGTGTACGTGTGCGGTCTTTATAGCAGCTGTCCTCGTCACTCCTCAGTAGTTATTGTTAGAAACAAATGGTGCCCATGAGATACCTTTCATGACACATGTTTTTAAAGTAGCCCACCACTCAAAAGCCAAACACAGTCAGTGTCAATTACACCTTAACAGACAATGAGACCACAGACCCCACTTTGAGAATCACTGGAGTGGAAAGTACACAGTGGTGGAAGAAGTATTCAGATCGTTTACTTAAATACCACAGTGTAAAAATACTCTGTTACAAGTAAAAGTCCTGCATTCTAAAGTGTACTCAAGCACAATAGTATTAGCATCAAAATGTTGTTTAAGTATCAAAAGTAAAAGTACTCATGCAGACTGGCCCACTTCAGAATAATATATATTATTGAACTATAATAATTGATGCATAAATGTGTTTTGTCACTTTAATGTTGCAGCTGGTAAAAATTGAGCTCATTTTAATTATAGGGCTGCAGCTAACGATTATTTTCATTATCGATTAATCTGCCGATTGTCATCTCGATTAAAAGGTTGGTCAATAAAATGTCAGAAAATATTGAAAAATGTCCGTACCAGTTTCTCAAAAGTCCAAGGTGATGTCTTTAAATGTCTGGTTTTGTCCAAAACCCAAAGATATTCAGTTTAATATGATATAAAACAGAAAAGCAGAAAATCACCATATTTGAGGGGCTGAAAACAGCATTTTTGCATGAAAACCACTAATCGATAAGCAAAATACTTTTTTGTCGATCGA
>JAOVVB010102232.1:0-13022 GCA_028570985.1 Heterobranchus longifilis | reverse complement strand
TGCGTGTGCGTGTGCGTGTGCGTGTGCATGTCAGCTTGGTAACAGTTGTCCCTTATCAGGTTGCATTCCTGCGGCATATCATCATCATCATCATCGGCTCCTCTGGTAATACTTTGTCTGTTGTTACTCTGAGTACATTTAGGGCGACTTTCACCAACAGATACATTAAAAAATGAAGGGTTGGGAATGACAGAAATCTCAAAGGGGTAAAATCGAGGCATTAGGTGAAGATTAAAGAAAGAGAGGGGAACTCTTGGATGCAGTGCACAGAACTGGACAGGAGATTTAGCTGATGTCTGGGCAGGAAGTGATTAATGAAAGTGTTTAAAATAGTGAGCTAAAGATTGGAGAGTTGAGCTTCAATAAAGAAGGAGGCGTGCTCGTGGAGCGGGGATGATGCTCCATTCTTAACCCTCCTCCCATGGGGGGGGGGTGGGATGTCAACAAAATCCAACACCAGCTGACAAGTTTGCACTCCAGCCCAGCAGCACATTAGCATCTCTTCCTGTGCGTCCAGCCCCCCGATTACCACTCCACACCCAGCCATCCAGCTTTTAGGCTTTGGGGCCATTGGGATTGCCTTTTTAGGAGACACCTGATCACAGCTGAACTCCCTGCCGCCCAACACAAAGAAACTCTGGCTGATAACGTGATGCTTTTGTGTGTGTGTGCATGCAGAGAAGCTCAGAGAGTGCACAGAGAGTGCGTGTTTGTGTGTGAGACAAGTGATGAGAAACTAGACGAGAGCTCTGAGGGCGGGAAGGTGGCAGAGCTGTTACGTAGTGGAGACAGACATCCGAGGTAGCTCCACATCAAGCGGAAATCTTAACAGAATCTTAAGAATGTTTTTGGGGGAAGAGAGTTTGTTCTGTTTCCATCGTTCTGTGACCGTGAGTCT
Organism: Heterobranchus longifilis; assembly: GCA_028570985.1. Taxonomy (NCBI): domain Eukaryota; kingdom Metazoa; phylum Chordata; class Actinopteri; order Siluriformes; family Clariidae; genus Heterobranchus; species Heterobranchus longifilis. Next base: position 12,124 of record JAOVVB010102232.1, on the reverse strand, counting down.
GTTGAGGTGGTGAAGAACAACTACAAGGAGTTCATATTTTTTTGGCATTTGTTTGTGCCAGGAACCATCTAACTCCCAGGAGAGGTGTGACGGCTTCATTCAAGAGAAGATCTTTTTTTGGTGGGTGAGCCCATGGAGAAATTCAAGGCAGGCATGGTTCTGGGTGCTGTTGGTGATGCCTTGGGCTACAGAAAGGGCCGCTGGGAAAGCTGCATCTCAGGCAAGAAGATCCAAGAGGAGCTGGCCTCTCTCGGGGGACTGGGGGCCCTGAAACTGGACCCTGATAACTGGCCCCTGAGTGATGCAACACTGATGCACATCACCACAGCAGAAGCACTTGTTACAGGTAGGTTTAGGATAGGGCTGCAACTAACCATTATTTTCATTGTCATCTAATCTGCGGATTATTTTCTCGATTAATTGTTTGGTCTATAAAATTTAAGATAATAGTGAAAAATGTCGAGCAGCTCTAGTTTAAGACTGATGTCAAGAAGTATGATAAAGAGGATTTATGATTGTCTTATTTATTTATGATTGAATTATTTGCTTCTTTCTTCTCTTTTGAAATGTTAAATATCAAACCACAATTCGCTCACGTTCTTTATCTGCTCAATAATGCAGACCAACCTAATACGTCCATAAAATACAGACACAACATCAGACCTGTCTACATTTGGAAGGACCAGAATAGCTTCTTCTATAAAATCAATGGAAGCTGCTAATCGCTAACTGGCAGATCATCTCTGAATGACCTGAACCTGCTGACACCATCATCCATCCTTGCAATCATCAAAGACAAAAATCTCAATTGAAGCCCAACTACAAATCATTCAAATGTCATCAGAAGCCCCCGCAGGGTGCATACCAGGAGTTGCCGGGACAGAAAAGTCCAAAATAGACTTAGACTTTGGAAAAGCTGATGATCCTCAGCTCTCCTTTACTGAACAATAGCAGGTCAGACTCCTCCATAATCTACCAGTATCATGTTTGACTGCAGATGCAGTTCAAAGCCAATGACAGCGGCTCTGTGAAATGGTGATGACATCTATTGAGATTAGGAAGCCCTATTTAGCCACAATCCAGCATGCCTGCACACAGAGACACCAGCCAATAAAAACTTATGGAGTGGAATGCATGGTGTGAATGTGAGAGTTTGCTTTGTCAATCTTCTTAGCATACAGAATTACAGTGTGTAAAAGCAAATGTTTCCACAGAAAGCGGAAAGCCTTTATCACAGCTGCAACTAATGATTGTTTATTTATAACGATTATTTTCTCGATTAATAGTTTGGTCTATAAACTGTCAGAAAATAGTGAAAAATGTTCATCCCAGTTTCTCCAAGTCCAAGATGATGTCTTTAAATGTCTTGATCCAAAGATCCAAAAGATATTCAGCAAAGAAGGAAATCTCCATATTTGAGAGGCTGAAAACAGCATTTTCTGCCATTTTTGCATGAAAAACTACTTTAACAATTAATCAATTATCACAGGGCCCGCCCTAGCATTTTTGAATCCCTAGGCAAAATCTGTTCAGGATGCCTCCAATCAAAGTGTTGTGCCATTATTTGTGATCAGACAGCACTGCGGGCACATGCCACAAAACAGACTCAGCAAAACCAGAAACCATATCTTTCTTAATACATGAAAAAAGTTGGATCGGGGGGGCGCCCATAATTGTATAAAAAAGAAAAGAAAAAGTTCCTATCTGAATTCTTTTTTTTATTATTATTTTTTTTCTCCTTGGTAACAAGGCGCCCCCTCCACATGGTGGAATAACTATTTTCTCAACTCTCTTTCACACATATTCATTGAAGAATTTGACACAGGTTTTGCAGAGTCTGTTTTGTGATGTAGCGTGTGCCCGTGTGGTGCACCTGCAGCCTATCCACTAAGCAACAGCACAACAACTGAGCAGCAACTATGATCGTGTAACCCAAGATCTGCAAAAGTCTTGTGAGATGGTTAAGGTTAGGTATTGACCTTGAATGGTTATTTCGCAAGTTTTCGCAAATCTATGGTTACCATCTAGACACAACCAAGCCACATCCAGAGGGGGGAAAAAAAAGATTGGTGTGGAGGGGGGGCGTTCTGAACAGATTTCGCCTTTCGGCTATAGGGCTCCAAAAATGCTAGGGCCGGCCCTGCTCTCATCCTCTGTGTAACAGAATCTGAACCACACAGTCCAGTCAAGAGGGTGAAAGTCCACGTCTTTCATCAAAATCCTTGCTCACTAAATTAGAGGTGATGCTTCTTTGTCAACATCGGCTCTCTCTCTCTCTCTCACACACACGCACATAAGCAAATTCTAGCAGGATGGCTGTGGGCTCTGCTGGTGGATCCCAGTTGACCTCATGGTGTGTGGAAGTCACTCCACTCTCCAATGGCATGCTGGTCCTAATCTGTGGTGTGGCAGGCAGAGGCTAAACTTAGCCCGCCGCAGCACCACTCATCTCGCCTTGCATGCCAATCATGAATGACTCTCCGTCACTGTGTGTGTGTGTGTGTGCGTGTGTGCGTGCAGATTACTGGTGTCTGGAAGATCTGTACCGGGAGCTGGTGCGTCTCTATGTTGAAGCCATGGTGTCTCTCCAGGGCAGAGCCCCTGATCCTGCCACAGTGGAGGGCTGTGTCCACCTCAAACCTCACAACTTCCTGCTCGCCTGGCATACACCCTTCAATGAAAAAGGTCATTTGAGGTTTTAGATGTTGTTGTTTTGTTCTTCCAACATACAGTATATGAAGATGTGTGTGGATGTGTGCACGCGTGTCCATGTCCAGGGTCTGGGTTCGGGGCAGCTGCCAAGGCCATGTGTGTGGGTATGAGATACTGGCAACCTGAGAGACTAGACAGTCTGGTGGAGGTCAGCATTGAGATTGGCAGAATGACCCACAACCACCCCACAGGTGACTATTTGGCAGTTTCTTTAATTGCATTTTACCTTCAAGAACATTGATTTAAATGACAGATTTCTCTGGGGTTGAACTTTGTTGGAAGCATTTGGGATAATGTAGATAGACAACTCAACAAAATATAGAACATAGGTCTAGTCATTTTTAGACATTTTAATGTGGAAATATTACATATTATACGTTTAAAGGGGAAATGCTAATTTTCAGGTTCATACTTTTATTTTGTGTTTATACTAGAACATGTATGCATGCTTTAATGTTCAAAAAACACAATGTTTCTCATACCGTCTGTCTGAATACACCCCCCTCCCAATGGTCAGCATTTCTGGGTCTTCTTTTGATACTTACAGTATTAATATAGTACCCAGACCTGCTTTATAATCAGTGCAGACATGGAAATGTTAATTCTCTTAATTTTACAATATGGGACCTTTAATACTTACTTAATTTGGATGTCAGGAGAGATAATTTAGCATCGTGACTTGTGGTGTCACTCTTGGCTTCAGGCTTCCTCGGCTCCATGACAACGGCACTGTTTGCATCCTATGCGGTCCAGGGGAAACCTCTTGTGACTTGGGGCCGCGAGCTCATGAAGGTCATCCCTCGGGCTGAGGAGTACTGCAGGAAGACGATACGACACATGGCAGGTTAGACTATGTTTCAGTGAGGGGTACACATCATTTTACAGCTTGGTGCAGATCAACTGAAGCTATGTAAAAACACTGTGTTTGTCTGTATATGTAGTATTTTCTTCAGTTTGGTATGTATGCACATGTGACTACTGGTGATACCAGTAATGTGTGTAATTGTGCATTCCTATGCAGAGTATCAGGAAAACTGGTTCTACTTTGAGGCCAAGTGGCAGTTTTACCTGGAAGAGAGAGAGATAGAGAAGGAAGGACAGAACAAACCTTCGATCCCTGATCGCTATGACGCTGAGGAGACAGACAAGGTAAATCCTGCCCCTCTGTCACACACAAAAAAACTAGAAGGGCACTCGGAGAGCGCAGACCTCCGCTAAGGCCATGCCCTATCTCGCAGTGTTAACGAAAGTGAAAAATAATTTGTGTATTTGCCCCGTGATTCAGATCCGCTAATGGGTTCTTCCTTGACCCATGCTCAGGGTCCAACTTTTTTTTTTGTCCACTGGCCAAACGAATGTTCAAAATCTACTGGCCACTCAATAGATTACCATTGTTTTTTGGCTAGAAAGTGAAGCAAATCTACTAGCATATTTTACCAGCCATCGGCTAGTAAACAGTGCTAATTTTGGACCCTGCCCATGCTACACCCTTCCACGTTTCACGAAAATCAGGCTAGTAATTTTCCTGTAATCCTGCTGACAAACAAACTGAAAACATCACTTCCTTGGTGGAGGTAATAAGTACACATAAAGCCCCCTATGATCGGCTGTAAAAACACTCTGCACTCCGCTCAGAACCACCGCTGTGAGCTGCACTCAAAGTTCAAATTGTTTAAACTTTGACCTAGATGCGCTGACCTTTCAAAGTGAATCAAATGAGATAACGGCTGACAGCAGCCAGAAGCACTGATGACGTATACCTGCGCTGTGCTTTGCCTCTGCGCCCTATACCGGCCCGGTTTTGCTCTGATCATGTGAAAGCGGCTTAACAGGAACAATGTGCTGCTGTTACTTTGTCATCATCCATACAGATGTATAAGCGCTGGAGCTCAGAGGGCCGCGCGGGCCGCAGAGGTCATGATGCCCCCATGATAGCCTACGATGCCCTTCTGGCTGCAGGGAGTGACTGGGCTGAACTGTGTAAACGAGCCATATTCCATGGAGGTGAGAACCTGCGAGACATTAGACAGATAAAACACACAGGGCTGCCCCCTCTAGTCGATTAGTCGACTAATCGGTTGATTTCTTTAGTTAATTAGTCATTTTTTATGCTTTTGTCATGACTTATTTACAAGAAAAGTATGAGCACATCTCTGGTAAACACAAGATTTAAAGTGGTGCTTTTGCATGATAGCCCTATAAAACACACTGTGACTTCTGTTTTTTTTTCTAGGTGAGAGTGAAGCCACAGGCCTGATCGCAGGTTGTCTCTATGGCCTCATGCACGGCCTCAGTCAGGTTCCTCCAGGACTGCACCAGGATTTAGACAAAAGAGAGCATCTCGAGGAGCTGGGAGAAAAGCTTTACAAAGCAGCATCTGCAGAGAAGTGCACAGACAAGTAATCCTGCTCTCCACTGGCCTGAACCCTACTGGCTATCAGAGGAATTGCACATGGCTGTCAAACTGCTTCCCTTTGTCCCACACTACCCTCTAGTCCTCCTTGGTAGGATCTCAGTAGTCCTAAATATCCTGTCCTTTCCTCACCTCCTCTCCTTGATTTTGCTACACACAATTGGAAAAGTTGAAGCACCATGTCACTGTAGGTGTGAGGCAGAGGAACGTCAAAAGGGAGACCATTCAGGGCATTGAGCTTCAGCCTTTGTCTGTCGTGAATTCTCTCTGCAGCTACATCATTTACATTTAATGTTCTGTTGATGGCAGGTAGGAATAACCTGTCTCCACCTAATATTTAATGAAAACAACGTGATCTCATGGGAAAGCTTATAAATAGAACGCCACTTTTCACCGTGTTTTGAGTGTCTAGTAACAACACATTTCAAGCTTCTCGCGTGTCATTTTACACCCCCGTTCTCAGTCCGCTTGACGTCACTTTTACGCACCAAACTATGACGCTTTCGGTCGCAGTTTTGTGAATTCAAACAACACTTAAGTTTAGGCAACAAAACTAGTGGTAAGTTTAGGAAAAACATTGTGGTTTGGGTTCAAATTTGTCACTAACTTACACCGTAAATTATAGTTACTTCTCCTCGCGTAGTTGCTCTGTGCATGTAATAGACGCGGTTGGGTTTACAGTTCAAAACCTGGTGTGAATACATGGCGTAAAATTACATGCAAAATGCAAAAAAAAAAAATCGTTGTGATACCACGCGAAATGACTTAAGAAATTGTTATTCATACGCCATTTCGTGAGTCCAGGCTGGGAAAAAATGTAAAAACTCTTCGGCCTTTATAGCGTTTACTTTAACTGAAAACAGCAAACTGGCTTCTGAAAATGAACAGACAAAAGATAATTTCCTTCTCTGACCTTTTCCTTTTCTAAAGCTAACCTGCATTAACATGAAGCACAGTGTCATGGGGTATCTAATTCCTCGAAACATTTTGCAAACTTGATAAAGTCTAACTGATTTTAAGATATATCTCTCTCCACAGTAAGTTTCAATAGTTTTTGATTTACATACATCTTGGCTTTTTAATGCATGTAATGTGGGCGAAATTTTGAAATGATTTTAACGTATATGCATAACATTATTGAGTTATAGAATATAATCATTTTATCTTCTACTGTGATTGATTATTATTTGCACTGTGATGCTCTTATCAGGTACTATATTGTGAAGGCACCATTCCATGGTGAATATTAACATGATATGGACATTAAAATTGACTATATCACGCATGAAGTGCCTGTCTCTCTTTATCTTAACTATTTATTTTGATGAGCAGCTTGTTTCCTATCTTAATTTTCTACCAGATTTCCTCTTCTTGCTACACAAACCTCCTCTGCAATTCCCCGCACTAATCGCCTATAACAACAAGTTCACACTGCTGGAGCACTTCAAGTCTGAGCAGTTAATCTTCTCTACTTTGCTGCAGGGGTGGGATGACTTCTAGTATATCCAGTATTGACTCAAATATCACTCACTCAGGTAGAAAATGACTAGTTTTATGTGGTCCCATATTTCAAAACTGGTAAGATGGTGTGGCACCATTATTCCATTCTTTATGGTAAACCCTGTCTAGACTTTCAGTACAACTTATCCAAATATATTTAAAGCCACCCATTTTATACAGTTATTTTGTTATGTTAAAAGTCTCAGTGGGAATGTAGTTTCAAGTGCAGACCACACAATATCGACCAAAACAAATACTGCAAATACCTGTGGGAAACACTGTACTCAGTTACAATACTAACAATGTCAATATCCATAACTATTCAGCAGGGGCGTTTCCAGGGGGTGGCCCAGAGCATGTGAAACTAGATAATCTAACATCCATCAGTATGTCAGGATAGCTTGTCAGGAAGGGGGATAAATAATGCCCTAAAGTTAGGCTAAATTTTGGCGAGGGAAAAACTGGCATGGCCATTTTCAAAGGGGACCCTTGACCTCTGACCTCAAGATATCTTAATGAAAATGGGTTCTGTTGGTACCCACAAGTCTCCCCTTTGCAAACATGGCCACTGTATGCTAATCACATGCAGTTTGGGGCAAAAACCTGCAGTTTTACTCATGCAGTATAAATGTCTTATTTTTGCTTATTCTAAAAGTATTTGAATATTTATGTAGCCAAAATGACAAACATGCACCTATAGAGGGTCTCTAAAGGTTAAAGTAGATATGAGTAGTGGAGACAGAGATGTTAAATTAATGTTATTCTGACATGCCACCCCTGCATAAGTCAGTGCCCCACTTGGGCCACCCCAGTCAAAAAAGTTTGGAAACGCCACTGCTATTCAGGTATGCTTAGCTACAGATGGCTACAGGGATTAAGTTTTACATGTCCTCTATTCTCCATAGACCAGATTCTCGGAAAACCACTATCAGCCCCGATGCCAGTATGTTGAGGAAGTTGGTTAGAGACCGCAACTGCCGTCCTGTGCTCCGAGGGATTCTGGAGAGTCTCCTGCATTACCTGACACAGAGTCTGCCCAAGTTGACCACCAGAAACAGAAACCCAGCGAAGCCAGGTTCGGATATTGTCATTGAAAAAAACAAAGATCGGCCTGATCAGAGAGTTGAGGCTTCAATGAAGCAGACTCAGCTTCAGACAAGTTGCACTATTGTTCAGCTCCCTGAAGAACATCAAATGAACCAAGGAAAGACTGCTGAGACCAGTTTCAAGATCCCTGAAAAATGCTGCTCGGATTCACAAAAAGACAGATTGCCAAGCAGGTACGGAGGAGACCAAAAAGCAGGAGGCTTAATACACCGGCGTCTTACCACATTCCAGCTCCTCCAATCCAAATTCATACGGTCCACACCCAAACCTCCCATCACCCACCAAAGGGAGGTAGGAACTCTGTCCTCCAGCAGAGGAGCGGCAGGTAAAGTGAGCGACAGTGAGCATGACATTCACAAGAAGGACCGGACTAGAAGACAACAAGGACTGAAGAAGATGGGCGGCAGCGTGAAAGATATTGTAGCCAAGTTTGCTGTGGCTGAGCAAAAAGAAAAGGGAGAGAACGTGCTGAAGAAGCAGCCAATAAAACCAAGACTCATCGGAAGAGGGATCCTCCTATCTTCCTTGATGGAGAGGTTTGAGACCATGGCCACCGTATGTAAGGGACGGGAGTTAAAATGTGCACATGAAAAGCCTTCTGGAGGAGTCAAAGTGACAAGTAGTATAAAACAGAGGGTAGCTTGTCATGAAAGACAGCACCAACAGGCGCTGGATCAAACTGTTCACAAACAAAACCAGCACAAGCAAATGAAAAGTAAATCTGTGGGGCTACAGTTGAAAGGAAATCAAACAGGGCAAGAGCAAAAACCACAGCAGGCCGTAGACGTTTTAACGAAAGTAAACCTGGAAGAAAAAACTAATTTGAAAGCCGAGCAAATGAAGCAAACAGGGGACCAGCAGTCAGAGCAAAACTCTGAAGGCCATTGTTCATCCAACCATATAAAAGATCAAACTTTTGATGTGATGTCAGGGGAATGTGGTGAATTTCAGACTACAGTAGAAGAAACTATTGCCAACAAATTAAAATATGGACATCTAGAGCTGCTCTGTTTAACATCTGTCACCGAGAGGTCGCTCCCAGAGCCTTGCAGGCTTTTTCCACAGGTAGAAGCCCAGGTGGAGTGGCACGTGGCAACCATCGTGACCTGCCCTCCTGTGTGGTCCACACATGTAGATTCCTCTCCTAAACTGTATTCTGTGGAGCCATCAGAAAGCTCACACTTGGATAAGATACCTAACTTGAAGACAGAAGTTAGTGCCCTACAATACACAAGCAAAGGTGAACCTTCCACTGCAGCTACTGATGGGGGATGCCCTTTAAATCCCCGAACTGAGGAGCTTTCTACATATACGGGCCGCGACCCCATGGAGAACGGAGCAGTGGAAGATCCAACCAAAGTTGTGACGATTCAAAAAACGCTGCCCAAGTACCTCATCCCATGTGTTTGTAGATTTGAACAAGATGTCGATGATGAGACTGATTTTTCCCCTCAATCAGCACCGCACCCAGAAACTATGACTCCTTTGGTTGCAATGCCACCACCACCACCATCCTCTGATACTTCTATGACTGCTTTTAACTCTGGATTGGCGATAATGGGGATTAACCTATGTCCTCCTAATAACGTGAAGGAACAAACCCTTACAACAAAAAAGAAACCAACAGACGGTAACCCACACGAAGAAGACAGGGAGGCCGGGGACAGAATAAAAGAAGTAACACCAATAGATATAAAAGATACTAGTGCGCCACAGAGTTTTAGACTTCCTGAAGACACTGCCAATGAGGCTGCATTTAAAGACAGCGAGACATCTGCTGTATCATTACCAAATATTCAACCAGAGAGAGACAATCCAAAACAGAGACCAAAGTACACAACAATCAACTACGGGGATCCTTCAGTCAAACAAACATATAAACCTAAAACCATACGATTTACCGACACTTTTACTTTCTAGGTTGGTGCTACTGAACAGACAGTGATGCACAATTTCAGAACTGTTTCCTTTGACGAATACTGTACAAGGAATTCAAATTATGATTTCTGTTGCTCTCAATGTACCTTCATCAACAATGCAGTTACAATATAAAGTTACAGCTACAAAAATGCTGTGGAAGCAACAAATAAAACTGGTGCAAAACCCATTGCAAACACTTATTGTGTGTATATTTTTCACAACATTTCACAAGGCTTGTATTAAAAGCCATTCGGTGTATTTAGAGATTCATAAAAGGGCTCTACAGTATTAGGATAAGAAAAAAGATCACTGATAGTTTACTTCAATATTTCGTAATAGAGCACAGATAACCTCCAATGACCTACAACAGTTAAACTGGTTGGCCAAGATGTTATCAAGGTCTTGCAAATGTCAATTGTTGCAAATATTACTTCAAATATGATAACTTGAACAGTGGTACAACAAGTACTCAGATCTTTCACTTAAAAGTAGCAATAACACAGTGTAGAAATACTCTGTTGCCACTAAAAGTCCTGCAGTTTACTTAAATATAAATATACTTAAAGTAGAAAAAGTAATTTTTTTAAATGTATATGCTGCTGGACTTTTTCCCTAAAAAACAGTGACTTTTTCTGTAAACATCAGGACTTTTTTTTCTGACAAAATTATGACTTTTTTCTCTCAAAACATTATGACTTTTTTTCTCAAATCATTACAACTTTTTTCTTGAAACATTCCGACTTTTTAAAAAAAACAAATATTTGTATTGCATCACAGATAGGACACTGTAGTAAACTGCAGTCAATTCGTGAGGATATTCACGATTATCCCGATAATGGCAATTCACCACGATCAACTTATTGTGAGTGTTTTTTATCACGATCCATGATAAAATCCATTATTGTCCCATCCCTAGTCAGTCCTCCTGTCTGCTTCTATAAACTGGGTTTATAATACTGTCGGTAATACACTGACTGTGGATGAGTACCTCATACAACCACACTTCAAAACATACAAACTATTAAAGCATTTGAAGAGAAGATGGGAAGTACATTTGTTTGCATGTTAGGACTGAATATTGTGTGCCATCTTATGTCACAAATAAAACTTAACCCTTCGTCATGTTTCTGCATTTCTTTTCTGCAGAAGCGGACCGTGATCTGCGATCCAGTCATCTGTCCGGTGTTGACGTGCTCCCGGACCATTCAGCCCGAGGACAAGTGCTGTCCCGTCTGTGACGGTGAGACACACGTGTAGCTTCTTACACGAGATACATGAAGGTTTTATAGCTGTTATGCTTTTTTTGAGTACCTGGTTGTGAGCAGATTTTATTCTTTTGGGTGAATTCCCACAGTGCTCACGACAGAAATCATAAAGTTGAAAACTAATTATGGTTTTATGTCTCCATTTCCCTTTTTCCTGCCCAGAGAGGAAAGAGCCAAAGGACATGAAAGTTCCAGAGAGAGTGGACGAGCATCCCGAGGGTAGGTGCTCCCTCTCCTGTCTCTGCATCTTCTCTTTTCTTTTTGATGTTTTCTCTGAAGGCTTCTTCTCTTGTATCATGTCTTTTCTTTGTCTCTACTGTATTTATTTCAGTGCATTTCTGCCTACAGTTAAAGCAGCTATGTGTAACTTTTTTACATTAATTAATCATTTTTTTATTGCCCTTGGGTGAAAGGATTTATTATTAATTTAACCTAAAAAATTAGACCATCCCCAACTTTCTCTGTGTGCATGTGAAGGATTCAGGTCGACTTTTCCGCGAAAATCAACGGATGTGATGTTTTGCTCGCTCACGAGCCCTCACAGCGTCACAGAGACCTACAGCAGAAACAGGCTCAGTGAGCAGCACTAGCTAATGTTAACAAACTACCGGCACACAGCACGGAGTGCACACATGCTGTGTTTCCAATATTAGCATATGTCTTACCGAAGTAACACACATGCTGTGTTTATGTTAGATACATCTTGCAGCGGCGGCTATAAGGCGGACCGAGGCTGGTGGCTCAGCTTCAGGCAGTGCGGGACTCCGCCCCTCAGCTCCGACTCTCCGCCAGCCACCAGCCGCTGTGAATAACATTAGCTTGCTTGCTAACAGGGTTGAATTGCTAGTTAGCTAACATAGCATAATACTGTCCTGATTGATCATTTCAGCTAACTCATCCAGACTCACAGGGCTCATCTGGTCAGTAAATTGTCTGATTTTCCGTTTGTAATAAACGCCAGATCCGTGCAGTGTAACGTTAGTTAAGTTACAGCTGGCTAACCTTTAGCTTGCTAGCATTAGCACTAGCAGAATACTATCTGAATGGATATGTTAGCTGGCTGCCGTTTGTTGCTTCGTGGCGTTGGCTGATGGAGTGATTTGCAAACAGTAAGCTAGCATCATTCTAAATATGATATTTTAATTTATTTTCCAGCATTGTATCAACATGATGACGGTCACTCACGTTCAGTCTGTGTATCACCGTT
>JAOVVB010102224.1:0-13022 GCA_028570985.1 Heterobranchus longifilis | reverse complement strand
CGCTCCCCCCCCCCCCCCCCCCTCCCCTATACACACACACACACACACACACACACACACACATTTTTTCTACATTATTTACTATCAACAATAAGTGAATGCACCATAAAAACAAAATTAAAAACTGAACGGATGAGTGTCTCCCTCCTGCATTTTACCTAATCTTCTGGCCCTATCCTGTTGAGGGGGCCATCTGTCCAAATCTAACTTTATTAATAGCCTACCCTTCCTATCTCAGTTGATATTATAATGGAGGATATATGGACCATATCTGTCAATACATTTCTTATTTAAATGATCACAAACTCTGGCCACAACGGACTGGGGGAACTTCTGCTCCAGCTGAAGAAGACCATCCCAGATCCTCCAGTTAACAATCAATGGTGCTCATATGTCAATTCTATATATGGGCCTATATGTCACAGATATTTTTTAACCATCTGAGGAGGGGGCTGACTACTATTTTTAGACAGGTTAGTCTGCCCTAACATGACGCTGACAGCGATGATGCAGACCCGTGCAACTTCTGTGACTACACGCAAAGAGCATCCTGAGAAATAAGCATGGCACTGATGTCTGATTACTAGAAAATAACCTTTTAACAAACCTATCACTGTATATCAGTTCATATTTATATTTTGTATCAGAAGCACCAGATTGCAAACATTGTTTACTTTCTATAATTCAACTTTATCCCTGGCCTCATTTGTGTTTACTTGCACATGTTTACATTGGGAGTAAAAAAAAAAAGATCTAATTATTGAAGGTGGAGACTATTTTGTTGAAGTAGGCTACAGTGAAGGTTTATCATTATCACCCTAATCATTGAGTGTAGAAAAACTAACTTGTTAAATTAAGTTAACTTTTATTATTCTAAAATTGAGGGAAAGAAAAAATGATACAGTCAAAGCAAGTAAGTAAAATGTTTTTTCTGATCTCCCTTAATTCTAATGTAGGTTCTTTACTTTTGCTTTCTCTTTGAATTGGCCTTTCTCCCCTCCCTCGTCTTAGGGCTGGCCTTGGCCCTGTTTTCTCCTCTCATCGTGGCAGTGTACTGTTAATACTGCCATTCACGGTGATCAGGCGTTGCTGAAGGTTTGGGTATGAGATAACTGGACACAGACTTTGTCAAAGGGCACATCAAGGACTCATGAAAGCACTCAATAGCATCCTTGCAGAGCATAAAAATAGAAATGGGACATCTTACACTCTTGGAAACCCTGGTGTGAGTGCATGCACAGTCAGCCCACAAGGTTAGAAAATGGGACAGTATCAGTATCATTTCTAACTGACTCCTGATAAAGATGCTCAAAGAACCTACGTCGACACAGAGACATGTTACGTTATCCAACCTTTATTCACAAAACTGTACACAGTTAGACTTAACACAAGCTTCTTTTGGTATTTTTGCTTTGGCAATTAGTTATCAAAATCATGTGGCTGACAGGTGATCTGAGGGAAATATCTGTATACGTTTGTTTTTTTGGTTTGTTATGTTTCCAAAAACACAAATTGTCATGCAAATAGTACATGAGTTAATGTCCAAGACACTGGCATACGAGAAAGGCACAATTAAACACTGTACATACTGTAGATCACTATGTCACTACAGCGAGGCATCATCACTGCACATCACAGTACCTTTGATACAAACATTCTTTGGCATTCATAAAAAATAATCCTGTTGATGACTAAAAGGAATAGTTCAACATTTTGGGAATTACACAGCATAATGACTGGGAAAAGGGGGTAACAGCTAACCTGGCTCTATTCAAATGTAAAAAAAAAGGTTTGCCTATGAGCATCTCTAAAGATCAGCAATCAATGCATTATGTCTTGTTTGTTTAATCCTTACAAAAAACAAAGTGTAAAAATGTCAAGGTGTGGTTTTACAAGGAGTTATGTGCGGGACTATTTCTTGGGCGGGTGCAGTGACTTGCTGCAGTCTCCTCTGGTTGTCTGACAACAAGACTTCACAAAGACAGAGCTATAGCCTAACGTGTTAATTAGTGACCTTTAGAGTTGCTAGGTGAATATAGTTAGCCTTTTAACAGAGCCATGCTAGCCATTTCCCCCTGATTACAGTCTTTATGCTAAGCTAAGCTAACAGACTGCTCGCTATAGCATCATATTTATCCTACAGTGTGGTATCAATCCTCTCGTCTCACTCTTGGCAAGAAAGCAAATAAGCCTATTTCTCAAAATATCTAACTAGTCCTTTAAGTTTGTCCTGAGGGTGGTGCCAGAGGGAATGCCATTTGTTACCTAAATAAAAAGGGTTTATCGTCTGTACAGTGACCACATTAGAACGTGTCAGACTCAACTAGACCACAAAGTCTTCTTGTTTCATCAGTTCTATCCGACAGTTGTTGAGATATTTCACTCTGGACCAAAGTTCACCCACATACAGAGTGATAGACAACCCATAATAGCATCATTAGAGCCGTGCTGCTAGCATACACTGTTAGCTTACACTGCTCTCATTATTACATTATTCCCGTGTAGCAGGGCCGGCCCTAGCATCTCTGGAACCCCAGGTGAAATCTGTTCAGGACAAGCCCCCCCCACACACACACACACAGCCATCACAAACAGCAAACTTTTTCTTCCTCTCCGGCTGGGTCGTGTCTAGATGATAACCCTAAATTTGCGAAAACTCTCCCGAGACCCTTTTCCGACGACCTATAATAACCCTACCCTCAACCATCTCACGAGACTATCACAGATCTTGGGTTACCATCTAGACACGACCATGCTGCTGCTGCTGCTGCTGCTCGTTCAAATGTTGTGCCTTTGCTTTGGTGTTCATGTTGGCAGCTATTTTAATCTTTAGATGAAAATGCTTATAAGTTTAGTTACATTTTTGTCATTTTTATCCTTCATAGTTTTAGTCGACAAAAAGTAATTACATTTTAGTCAAAATATTTTCTCTATTCATTTTGTCAGCTATTTATTTATAGTCTGGTGTCAAATGTCCTTTAGTCATCAGATTATATTGAACATTTCAGTCAATCTAGCGGAGCTAAAAACTATGACTAAATGTGACTAAAGGAATTTCATCTAAAGACCTATAACTACCAAAATGAACACTGCTTTGCTTAACTTCTTCTTAAAACATGAAAAAACATGGGATCAGGGGGCACCCATGATTGTGTTTTTTTTTCTTTTTTAAAGTTCATATCTTGAATTTTTTCTCTTCATTTTTCTTTCTTGGTGGCAAGGCCCCCTCCACACGGTGGCGTCCTAGGCGACTGCCTATGTGGCCGATGCCAAGGGCCAGCCCTGCCGTGTAGTATTAGTGTACAGCCATCCTCCTACTCCAGGCAGAGGTGGTTACAGCTATTGGCTTAGCAGAGTCAAGCACTTCATTTTCACACAAAAATGGTCATATCATTTGTTTCCCTGTTATTTGTATAAAGGCAGACACAATACAAAAATGCATTCCTAGCACCACAGTTGGTACAAATTCCTAAATTTAAATATCCATGTGAATGCAATAACCCTGTCCATCTCTCCATTCTACTGAAAAGGTATAAAACTACACAGGGACAAGGATAGTGACTCTACCCTTGTCTCTATTTTTTGGCTTATTTGAAAATATAAAAAAATGTTGAAACTTTTTAGTGATCTTCATAAAAATAAAAAATAAATCAAGTTAAATTTGAACAGATTGTCATTCTGATTTGATGTCCTTAAGTAGTTTCATACTGAAAGAAGACACTGTCCACTGCAGTTTAAATGAAGTCCTCTGTGATGAGCACAGCTCAGAATATACGTCCAGTAGAAACAGAGACTTCATAGAACAAAGGGGAGAAAATGATATTGACCTGCTGATTATACAAAAGTCACTCTAAGTAAGTAAAAAAAACACAATAAATTGTTAAATTACAGATTGTTTGCAATGCATTATTTTCACCCAAATCTGAGTATGATTGACTTTTCTATAATTTTCATTTTTCATGTTCAAAACATTAGACAGTTTGTTCAAAACAAAGATTTAAACACAAATATATTTCCAGATTATTTCGAAAATCAAAATAATGTGCACAAATCAATATAAAATATGTGATATCAGACCACCTTTTCATGTTCAGTTATGGGTATATATATATATATATATATATATATATATATATGATAGCAACCATTTTCAAATTCTTATCTAAAAGACGGTTTGCACACAAAATATGCAAATTCACCTGCAGAGTGATAAAATAACAATCCTTCTTTAATTGTTTCTTCAAATTGTACAGTTACTTTATCTGGAGAAAATGCCACAATAATACGATGATGCACCTGTTTTTTTATGGCATGGAGTAGTGAGTTACTGGCATGTGTTGTAGATCTGGATTTGTTTGTTGATGTCACTGAGGATGGCTTTCATCTTGTCCTCCAAGCCGTCCAGCTGACGAGCTTTCCCCTCCAACCTCCTCTGGTTCTCCTCGTAGTTTTTCTCCAGCTCTGTGGGGAGGAGGTCAGGGATGGTTACGCAGCCGGGCATTAGCAGCATTTACAGCACATACTGTAAGTCATTCTTGAGTCATTCTACTTGAATGATTGACTGATTTTGATACAAATAGTCACCAAATTCTTTTAAATAGACAGAGGGAACACTTTGGTGGCCTCCTATCTCTCTGGCAGACAGTTATCTCTGAAAAACACTGTAAAATAACTTGAATTAGAAGGAGTCTCTTGCGCATCAGCCTCTCCTAAGGCGGAGGTCGGTGCTCACAGTAAAGGACATAAGACGTGAAAAAATGTGTCACTTCACGAGGACTGCACCCAAAGAAAGATACTGGAGCACACGAATCACTATGCAACATTTAATAAAAGGTGCAAACGCCTGACGTTTCGATGCACACAGCGTCTTCTTCAGAGTCAAACTGTAAAATAACTTCAAGGTTCCTCAAGGATCAATTTTAGGGTCTCTGCTTTTTTCATCTATATATGAAACCTCTTGATGGTGTCCTCAGGAGGCAGGATATCTCTTTTCATAGCTATGCTGATGACACAGCTTTATCTTTTTCAATGTATTTTAGATATTAATGCCTGGATGTCACAGCTCAACCAGGATTAAAATTAAAATATTAGTTATAAGTTTAAAGAGAGCAACTGGCCATGAAAATAAAATTCTCTCGGGCTTACACCAAGCCAAACAGGAAACCTCTGTGTTATGTTGACTCAGAATTTAACTTTGAAGTTTGACAAATACGCTCATTTGCTTTGTGTCGTAAATGCATTTGCATTTTATGTCGTACAGACATGAGAGTGGTATCGATCTCCAATATCTATCTATTTAAAAAAATATATATCAAAGACTTTTATTGACAAAACATTCTTTAGACAAAACATTTCGTCCTCATAACATACGTTTTCATGAAGTCCAGTACAATGTAGATTGAGGGCACTGTCGCTGCATCCGGGGCTTCGTGATTGGTTTAAAGAAATACAAACAGGCCAGAGTGTTTTTTCCCTATCCCAGAATGAAAACTGCAGCCACACACACTCCAGCGCTGACACAGTGCTGTGTCTGGTAATGCGTGACTAACCATTTCTCTGACTAGGAAAGAACACATTACAGGACTCCACATTAACTTTTTGAGGCACTTGGACAAGTACATTTACCTTTCACTTGTTCAGGCCCAAAAGTCACTTGTCCAAGTAAAAATGTAGTTAAGTTCATAAATGTAATTAGTTCAAATTTGAAGTTATTCTACTGTACTGTCAATTAATCATCTTTGACCTGTCATAAAGCTGAAACAATACTCAACAACTGTACAGTAAAATCATATGTTTACTGAAATACATTTCAGTTAACCTATGAAGGAAAGGTTTTTATGACTGATAAACGATGAGTATTTGATCACATTTTAACTTTGGAGCTCACATTTTTAAAGTAAATAAAAACAAACAGTACAGTAGAATAACTTCAAATGTTACTATAATCTGACTTCATATAATGTGCAATATAATGCAGTTTTTACTTAACTTTATTTAAATGTAAGATGCAGTTATTTCTGCATAAGACTTGTACCGTAACACCACAAAAAGATGAGCATCAAAATCTAAGTGAAGGCTGGCGTGACCTGCAAACAACGGCTCACTTGACCGCAGTCAGTCAGACACGCAGTCATTTTGTTTATTACTTTTAATTTGTCTCCTAGTGGGAAGTAAATGTATCTTCACTTGTCCCAGACAAGCGGACAAGCCTTAATGTCGAGCCCTGCATTACATCTATTTCAAGGGTTTTACATTGATTGCCTGTCACTTATATTTAAAAAAAATATTTGACTTCTTTACAAAGCACTTCATGGTTTTGTCAGTAAGGCCAGGCCAGTATGTTATTTTACAGTATTCTTGTGTTTACTGCCTTTTATCTATTGTTTTTTTTATTGTCTTTTATCTATTCTATTGATTTTATTATTTCCATTTTACCATTTATTTTTTGTGTGTATTAGTCTCAGTCTCAGTAGCAAGATTATACTGTATATTACTGTAGTACTGTATATACTGTAGATTATACTATGTAGTGCGTTATCAGTTTATCAGTCACCTGTAACGTGCTTTGAATTTCCTTTGAATAATCTGTATGTATTATTATTAAAGATAATTATAGAGTCTGAAGTTGAACTATAGCTTGAGGATCCAATCAGCAGTTGACCTTCTGTCTCATGTTTGTTCATTTTAACTTGCATCTAAGTAGTTTATGTGAATTGTAAATTAATAGTAAAATATCATTTTCACATAGTCTGGCTCGGTATGTAAGCAGTGTCGGCATAAAGCCTTATACTTCTGCTGGGAGGAGACTCCCGGCTGCAGCAAAGTCCCTCCTTCCTTCTGTGTGGTTCTCAGAGTCTCTTCTCTGCAGCCGCGGCGCAGCGCCGCCCAAGACGTGATTGGTTTAAAGAAATATAAACAGGCCAGTGAGTTGTTCCCACTATACCAGAGTGAAAGACATTCAATCCAGACCTCCACCCCAGCGCGGACACAGAGCTGTGGAGATAGGTCTGGCTGCGTGAGACTATTTTCACAAATCTGTAACCAGTGTTAATGTGTTACCCCAAACACTACTTTTTTGTTGTAATGAGTAACATAACACGTTCATTTTGCAATTTAAGTAATCCGTTATTTAGTTACGTTTTCAAATCAGTGATCCATTACTTTTAAATCTTTACTGTATTTCCCTCTTCCCTTTGTTGCCACAAAGAAAGGAAAATCCCAGATGTTTCTGTTTCCTTCCGTGGAGGCTAACGTTAGCTGCGTAGCTCGTGGAAGCTCCGGTTGTGTCCGTGTGTAACTCAGCTAGCGAGATGGCAGAGAGGACAACCTTTATGTTGTGAAAGTAAGTAACTAAGCATTGACCGAGTTAACTCGCTGCATGTTGAAACATGATGTAACGTTACTGTAAGCTACATGAGCCTGTGTTTCATTGTTTTCATAGATGCAGCTGCAGCTAATAGCCTCTGCACAGATCGTTAGCAGCTAAAGGCTGCAGCTGCCGTCGTCAGGTAGCTAAAGTTTCTATTTACTTTCATGCACTTCAAATAACTCAACTTTTTCATTGCAGTTGAATTGCAAAAAATGACGTGTTATATGAACTGGTATATGCATGACCCTCTGAATAATACATACAATACATACAACATAATCGAGCTGTAAAGAGGATACATCGTCTGTCATTCTGTTATTATCCTGCAGAGTTACAGATTATGGGCTATAATGACAGTAGAGTAAATACATGCAAAATTAGATGTACAGTAGGCTGCGTGCCCTCTGTTTTCATTTTTGTAATGCAAAAGTACTCTAACGAGTTACTTTTCTCAGTAAGTAATACTGCAACGCAACTGATTACTTTTTAATGGCAGTAATCCTGTAATGTAACAAGTTACTTTTAAAAGTAACGTTACCCAACACTGCAAATAAGGCAGCTTGGTCAGTGGCCATCAGCATCTGATACCGACGCACAAGGCACCCTTTAGTGTATGAGACACGACTTTCAATTAACTCCAATGTAAACCCGTCCGCTGCAATATTTTCCGCTCAGAGCAACTGCTCAACCATGGTGCTATAGACCCCTTTTAGTTAGCATGATGACATTTTTTGTGGGCGGAGCTTAGCTGGAGGCAGAACGATTCCCGGACATATTAGATAACACTAGATAGCAAGTTCTGCTGGCTTGTTTTTTAACAGTGTCTGAAGAAAATACGAGTTTCTCTGAATATGTAGAGCCACTCACTGTCCGGGACCGCAAGGGTTAATGTTATTTAAAAAATAACTCGTCTAACTCAGCAAGAAAGCAAAAAAACAAAAAAACAAAACATATTTCCCAAAATGTCAAAATATTCCTTTATGATCCTTGTTTTTTCCGCTATCATGTGAACACACCACCAGGGAGAACATTTCTCCAATGGAGCTCTTTTAACATCAGCACATGTGCATTTACAGAGTTTTCCAAGTGACTTTTCTAAGAACAAAAGAAAAACTGCATAGCAGCACAACAATGGTTTCTCAGGGTTCATCAGCCAGCTGAGGCCCCCTGTTGTGTGCGTGTGATTGGGCTGTCGCCATCTGGGCCCACTGATGGGCTGGTAAACACGCTGCAGTCATGTGTGACATTGAAGTGCTAACCGACATTGCTAATAACGGTGCTTCATCCATCATTACTATCGGGCTGTAAGGTTGCTTTTTGAGAACACCGGCATCCTGGCTGTCCCTCTGTTTGCGGCTCTGACCTGCTCTTATTTATAATCCACTCAATTCTCAAATCCCTGGAATTCTTTACATTTGCGACAGTGATTGGAATCCAAGCTTTTCATAGACTATTTTCCCATCCAGCAATAAAATCACGTCTTTTGCCAAAGTGTCCCCGTCTTTTCCTGATTCCAGTCCATTACACTATTCTTCACTTGATGTCAACACTTAAATCTGGAACATTTTCTCCTCGATTACATTTTTTCTGTTATTCTGCCTTTGGGGTTTCTCTGATGTTTCGTCTGCTGATCTTGTATTTTCTCCACATTTCTCTCTAAAATATCAAACTGCGCTTAATCTGTAATCTTTTTTTTTTTTTTTTTTGCATCCAATCTCAGTGTTGCCTTTGTAAATACATGCCTCGATATCTTAAGACCTCACACTAGCCATTTCTTGTTTTAAATAATCCCATCCTTCCGTTCTATGACTACATCTTTTATTCAGGGACACAAATTGGTTCTTCAAAAACACAATCTCCTCTCTGAGAAATATTTAGGTCAGTCTTTGGAAGTGGTGCTGCTACAACCACAGCTGCCATGAAAGGGGTTTCTTCCACATCACTTCAACACATGCTGTGCTGGTCTTCTGCTACTTTATGTGGAGCATATGGTTCTTTTATTCTGTCTGCAATAACATCACTTCTGCCTAAAGGCCTGGTCACACCAGAGAGTGGCACAGTGAAATTCATCCATCCGTCTCTGTGAAATATTTGGTGGTAGAAGCTTGGTGATATGAGGCGTTTTCAGACCAGAGGAGGTTTTTCATATTTCGAATAACATAGTTCTAAAAACCCTTCTTTTTTATTGTGTCTGCGCCATCTTACTGTGTGTTCAGACCAGATGCGAATAAAATAATCAACTCGCTTAATTCGCGCGAGTTTGGACGCTGGAATCTGTTTTGACTCGCTTCATTTGAGCGAGTACTGTCACTCGCCGTGGAAGTTCAGATATTTCAACTCACGTGGATCATCACGGCGCCCAATTCGCGTCATTCGCGCCGCCCGACCGGAACTCGCATCTAATCGCGTCTTTACATTGACTTTATATTAGTGTGTACAAGCTATAAGAATGCTGTTTTGAGTGACTTTTAGCTCCTAGATCAGAGTAGGTACTCCCAGCACAAGAGGACATGTCGCAGTTGTGCACTGCATGTAAACCAAAACAAAGCGGCTCAGCAGCCACACCTCCCTGATGTGAAAACTTTGCACACAGCCTGCTGACTTTGTGCTCGCAAGCGAAGCCACTGATTGCGTCGATACCACTGAATTCAATTCAGTGTGCTGAAATGTTTCCATTTAAATGCTAGTGTCATGAGGCCTTTAATCGCCTTGGTGAGTAAATCACAGAAAGAAACTACAGATGCCAGTTTTCATAAAACATTCTATTGTTTCCTGCATTCACATTTTGTTACTCCTCGTAAGCCTCCACCTACGAGCACACAGTGCAGTAAGCCAACATTTGTTTCTGAAACAACAGTTGCTATTTGTAGCAAGGCTCCATTTATGGCCAAATGTTTTCCTTCCAGCTGGCCTTCATCCGGTAATCAAGTATTTTAGTGCAATTTTGTGATTATGAGTTTCTACAGTTTTATCACAGATCCTTCTGTCACTACACAATCTACTTTTTGTTTTGATCCTGGTGTTGTCATATAGCTGCATGTCACATTATCTTGTGTGCTCGGAGTGAAAAAGAAACCTACAGGTAATTATTTGGTTAGAACTGGAGCTTTCTTTGTAGATATGCACGTCCAGTCCAAGGAAATGACTAAGAAGATAAGAGCATTTGTATGCAGTTGTGAGACAATTAGGGGACAGTGGTGAAATGTCACTCTGCTAAACCACAGCAGGGAGATATTAACATTCAGACCTATGGCATTTTAATGGAGTGGACAGGGAGAGATAATTTGGGACGGACCATATTGTTGTTCATTACTGAGCCTCCCTCTGTGAGACATATGCACACAGACACGTACACTGACCAGCAGGTGTGTGTGCGTGCCTGTGTGCGTGTGTGTGTTCAAGCATCCGTTGCCGTGGTGTGTATCTGAGAGAAATGATGGATAGATGTCAACGGCAGGTCTCTCTCTCATTCTCCCACTCTGTTTACTGACTGTATGTGTGTGTGGGCTATGTGTGTGATAGATCGGTGTGAGTGCAGAGGTCTTAGTGTATTTGTCCAGACTCCATTAAACACCTGTGCACTGGCCTAATGTGTACGGCCCTGTGTCCTCGGGCTGCGTCAATACTACAGCAGCAGCAGCAGACGTTCTGCACACAATAAAACCATCCAAACTGTGTCATTTTCATATGAGATATTAATACCATAGCATGTAAAAAATAATGGAGTTTGGCATTTTGGCCATCGCCATCTTGGTCTTTTGCAACCAGACGTGACCATATTTGGACAAGAAAGCAGAGGAGAGAAGCGTTAAGCCACTGATGTTTCAATGGCGCTAAGCTAAGCTGCAGTTAACAGCAGGTGAGCGGGGAGCTCTGGACCCTCGACCCTGTTCGTTATCAGCTAACGCTAGTGCTAGCTAGCTAGCTTGCTTAGCAAGGTGCAACCGAATGCTGATCAAGACATTTTTAGGCGACAAAAATGTTACAATTAATTTTTATGAAATGAAAACACATTATGGAAGGGTCAAAGTCAAAAGACGGAAACACGGACAACACCCCAAAGTACGTTCACCTCTTTCTAAATGTACACATCGCCATGGTTAGCATTGCTAAGACTTTATCCATTACTGTCGCTACCATGGCAACCTGTCAATCACACGCCCTAAAACATCCCCTGATTTATCATCTATTTTCCTGCCTGTAAATGCGACCATAATTTACAAA
This sequence comes from Heterobranchus longifilis, assembly GCA_028570985.1. Lineage (NCBI taxonomy): Eukaryota > Metazoa > Chordata > Actinopteri > Siluriformes > Clariidae > Heterobranchus > Heterobranchus longifilis. The sequence goes on along the minus strand of JAOVVB010102224.1, from coordinate 1,429 downwards.
ATGAACATCATGCTGTATTGAAGAAGACCATAAACTCAATATATTAACATTATATTATATTAACTTGACTGGTTACAGCTCAAGTCTAGAAAGCATTTTCATTGGCTGCAATTTTTTTTTTTTTTTTTTTCAATCTGTCTCGGTACCCTTCTTTTATTGTGTCCAAAATTTCGAAAAAATAAATCTTTACCTTTAAATTCAAAGCCCCATCGGACTGGAACAGCCTGCCAAACAGCCTCATCTCAAAACCACTTGTTCTTGTTTCTAATAGTATAAATTCACTGTAAATGGTTTGTGGGGGGTGGGTTGGTTGGGGGTGCTGACTGTGTGATTATGTGTAACTGTAACCTTTGTGATTATGTGTACCTGTAATTTTTATTTTTGTTTGTTGATATTTTTGTATGTCAAGGACCCCCTTGAAAACTAGATGATTCATCTCAAGGGGTTTATCCTTTAATAAAGTTCAATTTCTATTAGGAAAATGTTTACTGAGGGAATAAATTAAGTGAGAAATAGGCTCATTTTAGGGTCACGTCTATAGAACTGGACTCCTTTTTGCAACCAGTGGAGTCGCCCCCTGCTGGTCATTAGAAAGAATGCAGGTTTAAGGCACTTCCACATTGGCTTCAGTTTTCAGGCCTCTGAAGCTCCGTCCATCTTTTTATTCAGTCTGTGGTTTGTAATCAGTACTGTGATGTTATTGGTTGAAATCGGTTAGTACTCGTTTACGTAAGTACATGTCATATTTTGTTTTACAGGAAGAAAGAAATAATGGATTTGGATTGTTTTTTATATAAAAATACAAAGGAATGCCAAGTTTTAAATAATGTGAAAATGCTCTGCTTATTTGCCAGGTTTCTGGAGCATTTCATCCTGAACGGTCCTGATCCAAAAGTCTTGGACTCTGTGCTCGAGCAGCTCAGTGACCCAAACAGAAAGCAGCCTCAGGATCTGGACACAGCCGTCATTGGTACGTGAGTCATTACAGCGTTTACTCTTCCTCATGTTGTGCCAGTTTAATATGCTGAATAGTTCATATTAATCTGAGCAGATTTTAACATGTTGTGTTTCCTCAACATTCCTCAATATAAACATAAAAAAACATGCAAAAATGTGTTTTATGTCCCAGGTAAGTAGTATACTTTAGTGCATTAGAAATATATTGTAAGTATAGTTAAGTTATTAGAAGTATACTTTTACTTTTTATGCTTAATTTAAAGTATACTTAACGTGTACTTTTTAAAAAGTGGATGTCATTCAGTTCAACTTCAATGTACTAAAATTAAAGTGTTACTTCAGTGCACTTATAAAAAGTCTACTTTATTGTAAGTGTCGAGTAAATTGTACTTTTAAAAAGTATACTAAATTGCAAGTACTTACTGTGGTAATTTCATGTACTTATGGAAAGTATACTTATTTTCATGTCCTT
>JAOVVB010102213.1:0-13022 GCA_028570985.1 Heterobranchus longifilis | reverse complement strand
GCTAATCCCCCCTGCTAAGCTGTCCCGGTCGTTGCTCCGCCCCCTCTGCTGATCTGGAGAGAGTTGTAGATGAGCACATGCTTCCTCCGACACGTGAAGTCGCCAACTGCTTCTTTTCACCTGACAGCGACAGGACGTAGGCAGGACGTAGCGTGTGGGAGGATCACACTATTCCCCCCAGTCCCCTTGTGTTGGTAGGCAGGGAATCTACTACTGCGCTACCCGGGCACCAGTATTTGCATTTGTTAATAACTCAGGGATTAGAAACTGAATATTTTATTTTATTTTAAGGTCTTTGTGGGCCTGTATTTTAAGTGTTTTAAGTTGTGTACCTGAGAAACAAATAACAGCTGTTGTAGTACATTCTGTGTAGGACATGGTCATTATTCAAAATCATTGTGTATCGTATCGTGGCCTCTGTATCATGATACATATTATATTGTGAGGTTGTAGGCAATACCCAGCCCTAGTGCATTGTCCCCTTAAGGTTGGGAATGAGTTTCTGTTGAAGTTGAAGTATCTCAGAGTCATGGTTGTAAGTGAAGACGAGACGGAGCTGGTGATTGACAGGCAGATTGGTGCAGGGTTGTCAGTTTTGAAATTGCGATGGTTCCAGGATGTCTGCCAGACGCTCTCCTGTAAAGGTATTCTGGACACGTCAACTGGAAGGAGACCCTGGGGCAAGGTATAACGTAGTACCTGGTTTTCAGGATCCCAAAGGAATAGCTGGAGGCCACGGTAGAAGGACGTCTGGCCTATGGCCTGAAAAATGTCTTGATGGATATAATTTTAAAGTAAAGATGTTGTTCATTTTGTTTTAAAGGGGTGGTGTTTATTCTTTCATTCCTCGGTCATTTCTACCATTATTACTGTGCTGTTACCCCCGTCTTGACATCTGCAGCCTGGTTACACTCTCAGAACATTAGAGCCTCTCAACATTTGGTGTACAGAGACTCCAAAATGTTTTAGTTATAATGCATGGCGCAAATGTTCATGCTTTTCACTGACAATGTATTTCATTTCTTTTCCCTACAATATCTGCGCTGCTGCACGTCCCCGTGTGTGGAACAAGCGTGATGCGAGGATCGGCTCTGAAACCATCCCAAAAAATTATTCTCAATCCCCGTATGCCAGTCCCGATACATTATTACGTTTTAAACAATGTATTGATCTATGAGTGTTTTCTTTAACGATTTGCTTTAATGAGAGAGCCTGTAATTGTTTCCAAAATATTTCCATGTGCCCAGTTATGTCGCTGCAGCAAATATCATGGGATATTTAATCAGCAAAATTAAAAACTGTAGTTATAAACCCGACAGAGGAAACAGAACTAAACTTTTAGTTTCTGAAATAATCAATCAAGTTACGCTGCCGACTGAAGCAGCAGACCTGATCTGCTCTCTGCCATGTCTACATTTTAGAGAATGAAATTAATATTTTCCACAGTAATGCTGTATTATTTCACCCACCTGCAACCCATCCGCTATTAATCAGAATGTTACTTAACAGCGGGGCCGCAGATATAACTGTAATCTGAGCATCATGTCCTTTAAATAGCAGGACGATACTCCACCGTAGACTTCAGACCAGGTTTTTGTTGGTCAATGGCGCAGGCGCTTTCTGCTGCCTCAAGATAGCAACACGGCAACTCTGGGTGTGAAAATGACAACTAAGTCTGTCGGAAGTTAGCAGTGACGCTTGCGCTGCGTGCCGGGTGTCAGATAGAGCCCTTATGGTTTCACAAGAAAGGGTTGAATCAAGGGCAACTGGACTTCAGTTCTGAAGAAGCCCCTTACATGAGAGGCAAAACACCTTCAAGTATCTTCAACCCTTGATTCAACTCTTTCTTGGATAACCATGACCTTGATGGCTGAGAATCTTCACAGATGTGTCTTTTTTTATTTACCTCAGTATCCTGACATGACTGCATTCTTTCAGCTCAGCTGAACTGCAGCAAATAATAATATTTCTTCACATTAAATGGTCTAAGCACAAAAAAAAAGTTGGCTATATTGAGAAAAGGAACACAACGTCCAGTAGTGAGAGAGACTGCATGTTATCTGTACAACCCCAGGTGCATTTATGCAGAATTTACATTGTTTTTTATTTAGGCTGCCTGGTGGTTTTTAATCTGTAAATCCAGTGTCTTCCTATTTTGTTGAAACAGCATCTTTGTGCCCTCTTGTGTGCACAGAGCAACTCACTACCGACTTCTAGAAGTAAGGAGATAAAAACAAACACTCTGCGCAGAGAAAGTACCAGCAGGTGCTGATACCAATGACAGATGGATGAGACAGACAGGATGCATCATTTATGTTGAATAAAACAGCACAACTCCAGTAGCAATCAGCCCATACCTGTCAAACTTGCCTGTTTCCCTTTTCTTTTGAGTTTTGCAGTTTGTCCGAGCTTGTCACAGTCTCTCTGTCCCTCCTCTCCAGCCACAATCCTTATTCCCCAGACCCCTTCCCATTGCCATTTCCATCCATCCACCAGATGCCCTCGGACTTTCCCTCCTTTCCCCATAACCCGACCGCCCCGTCATCTACACACCTCATCTGGTCTGCAGTTGCGTGGCCTTCCCCACCCACCTCCTCACGTGCATCTCATTCCCTAATCAGCTTCTCGGTACTTATACCGGCAATAAATCACTGAATTGATCCTGTCCGCCTGCTTGGTATGCGTTTGGGTCCAATTCTGCAATTCTTGAGTCGTGACAGAGCTTGTTGGAAGTTTAAATATACTCAATCATAGTGTTTATATCCTGCTGTAATATTTCCACACAAGTTTCAGATTTAACTACAGGAAATGTGATACTACGTCTGTCAGTTGTTTGTTCTAAACAAGGGATGTTAATAATTAACCGTTAACTGACATTAAGAATTTTGACCGATTATTACTATCAGTTAAACAGTTAAACAATATTATTAGAAAACAAATTAAAAGGTAATTATAAAATTGGCCTTTATAAAATTGCAACCTTGGAACCTATCATCTGATGACGATCACTTTTTTCAGATTTATCTGCATTCATATGCAAGCTATCTGTTTATATAGATTAGCCAAAATGATGTCAGACCAGTGGGTTTCTAAGATTGCTCAGACTGGAAACAATGATGGCGCACAGAAGAGGAAGTCTACACCAGAACCCCTGAAATATTGGCTGTTGCCTCTGTGGAGAGATTTTTGTTTTTTTTATTATGCAATCAAACAGAATAGGTTTGAAATTGTTGTCAGACCGATAGCTGATGGGTTCCCAGAGTGGGGGGGCTGCTTCTGACAATTTCTATATAAATGTGATTGGCCACCTGTGTGGAGATGAGAAAGTAAGAAGGATTTGAGCTTTAGCAATCATTTTTTCATTCTTTACAAAACTATTCTCATCATTTTTCATGTGTACAAAAAAGTGACCACTATGAAGACCTTCCTGGAGAGACACTATTATCCTCATATTTAAAAAATAATAACACCCCCCCCCCCTCTCTCCTTCCAACGTGGCCACTCAGAACAAGAAACACTTTTGCCTTCTAATGTGGTTCCCCAAATCTTAAACCTAACCACATGCTGGATGCAGAATGTCAAAGTCCTGCACTTTGTCCACTATTCATCCCAGCTACCTCCCTGCAAGTAGCACTCCATAAACTGAACAAAATCAATGCAGAAAATATGTTCCCACCAAAATGTATTAGGCAAAACAATTTAACAGCATGTACGGCGTATGCCACCCATGCCTTAGGCTATGGTGGCATCTACTCCCATACATCAGTGAAAAGCTGATTCACTTCCAATTTTTGTCATTTTAATGTGATAAAAACGTATATTTGATGTGAAAATCCTTCAGCAGCTAGCTTGATATGAGTTAGCTGGCTGAATACAAATCAGCTGACTTTCTAAAACATACAGAGATCTAGTGCATTAGTATTTGTATTTCATGAGACGAAACCCTAATCCATGACTAGATTGGGCGCACACCCTCTGACATTCTCCGTCTACAGCAGCTGATACCTCAAGTATTGAAATGCAGCGTCCAGCAGTGATTAGACGATGGAATTGGTGACAGAGAAACTGTTCCTCCAGTCACTTATGCCACCTTGCCTGGGCACCCCAATCATGTTTTCTTATTATACATGTTTTCGGGACTTCAGCGGAATATTCATGTGTAAGTTGAATATAATCGTGCTTGGGAAATAAATAGGACAATTGGGGGGAGATGATTTGCATATCTTGCCGCTCAGATGTTAACCCTTATCAAGTCAGGAAATAACATGAATTATTCCAACAAAGACACACAGACCCAAAAGGGATTCAGCACCAGAGTGTCTGTTTAATACGCGATCCTGCTTTGCATTTTGACATGTGTGCGCTATCAGCTGTTGCTGCTATTGGAGTGTCATAACCGCTAAGCATGCTGTTATTTCATTATTTTTCTGGCCCCATCTTTTAATGAAGGGTTGCATAAGAGCTTTGCAAAATGACTAAGATGTAAATGTGAATTAGCGTCAGCGCTAAGGATGCAGACAAGAGGGCCGAAGTTATCGAGAGAGCTTCTCTCTGGAAATTGAACTGATGTTCATTTCCGAAAACATTTTACTGCATATCCATTTTGGCACCTGAAGTTCAGCATTTCTCCAAAAAAGCGGAAAACACCCTGCACGTATAAAGCCATTTGTTGTAATCTTGTGCTCTGATTCGTGTCACTTTTTCATGTACTGTGTGTAGAGGATGTCTCATTTTAGAACTAAACTCTTCACCTGCTCAGTGCTGTGTACAGAATTACATTTGTTATAATGTGAAGTGTATGAAGTGGGTTGAGTTGACCGCTCACACTCACAGCATCAACCCACAACGAGTGTCTGACTCCCACACTTCCTGTCAACAGTGTCAACAATACAAATGGCTTTCATAAGCTTTATATACCCGGAGAGGGTTAGCTCTTCTTCTGTGTCATTTTAAGAACAAACTACCTAATTATGTATTTATTTCCATCTATCTGCAGGGTCCAAAATTAAATTTTTGGTAACCACTTGATTTTTCCTCTTCTGCCAACATCTGCTAAAAAGTTCTGCAGGTATTAAAACAAGATATTTTGGAAACTGCATGAGCTTCCTACTAGTGCTTGTCAACTTATAAAACATTAAAAGTGACCTAATGCTCAATACCATCAGAGGAGGAAACCGGCCTCTATTTCAGGCCCAAATTTTCACTTGTACTGTATGTAATGTTTCTCAAAATCTACAGTAATGCATGATTTCTATCGAACTTACTGACTGCTCCCTGAGGATCTGCGTCTATTTTGGTCATTGAATGACTTTCTTTTTGGGTGCTTTCACACCTGTTTGATTTGCTTCAGTAGAGCTCTAGTGCGTCAGCTGATTAGTTCGGTTCATTTGTGCTGTCAATCAACCTCTTGTGCAGACGAAAAAATCGGACTGCGCCCAATTTGCAGTCTAATGACACTAATAATGCTCATAATCACTTCTTTGTGACACCAGAGAACATAAATATGCACATAAGAAGCTTTAATGAAAATGTTATTTCCCCATGTGGGTCCATGCAGCGCTGATGATGCAAAACTGTCCAATAACTGAATTACCTGTCAGTCTGTATAACTTCATGTTAAAAGGCCCTGACACACCAAACTGACAGTCGGCAGTGTGTCTCCCACTGTTGGCACTAGTTGGCCGCTTTTCGGCCACTTCAGCACGTTGAATCGTTGAGCTGGCCGAGCAAGTCGGTGAGAAGAATCACTGTGATTGTCTGTTTAGCTTCAGTACACAAGAAGAGAAATGGAAGAGAGGAAAGTAAACAAATGACTAAAGTCAAGGTGACAAATGATGTTTGAACTATTCAAATATCTAGTTTTGCGCATTGTGTCCACAAAACTTAAAGACCATAGACTTCATTGTCTCTCTGGTGCTAGACTGACAACTGAGCGCCCTAGTAAGCTAGCTAGTTAGCTAACTAGCCAGCGGCTAAATGAGTAGAATTTAACAACTTAATGTAGGAAAGCACATTGCTATCGCCAGATGAGTGACAACTTTGTTCAGCTCATTTTCATTTAGTAACCACTGTAGCATTACAGCATGGTGGAAGTAGCAAGCTAGCTAACTAGCCAGCCATCCGCTAACATTAGCTAGGTGGTTACAATGCCGGGTCTCTAGTCCCCCTGTGTGGCGGGAGGCAAGGCAGAGGCACTGGAGACCCGGCGCTGTAACCAGCTAACTATTTTCACAACATGATGGTTTATAAGCTAGTTCATAAGTTAAAAGCTCTGCTACGTTCTTCTGTGAGTGCTCTGATTAATAAATGCATTCTTTGATTTTGAAACAGTAGCCTTATTCTGTTGTTATTTAGCCTTTCTGAGGCTATTGTATGGTTACATCAATGAATTTTATTAATATTGCCCCCTCGCAATTTTTGACAGCCCCCTCAGTCATTTCATCCTGGCGCTTGGCCCAGGTAGCGGGCTTCAGAGATGTAGGCCCCATGTCTGCCCATAGCACCCGACGGTATCATCTGGCAGTCTGACAGACCGCAGCATTATTGTTTAAAGTTTGGGCTAATTAAAATTAAAGAGGTGCACGGTTTGTATGATCCATTTAAGCCTCTGATATCACAAGCTGTATCACAGTTTAAAATAATGTTTTCAATTTTTTTTTCAGATTAGTAAGATTTTTCAGTTCAGCCTTAAAAACTCAGAAACCTTTGGACAAAAATAAATCACATTTACAGCAAGTGTACAGTATAATCTGGGTTCAGTATCATCTTAAAGGGTCTGTTAATATGGGTTGGGCTGTACTACTGCATATGTGAAAAAGGTTTTATAAATGCTTTTGTGTCTCCAGAGGGAGCTGTGTGGAGTCTGATAAATTGCCTCAAGTGATGAGTATGCATTGATTGTTTTTTTTAAAGATTATTTTTTGGGCTTTTTGCCGTTTATGATAGATACAGTTGAAGTAGACAGGAAAGGGCAAGAGAGAGGAGATGACATTCAGCAAAGGGCCGCGGGTCGGACTCAAACCAGAGCCAGAGCAGTAAGGCCTGATCAGCCCTTTGTACATGGGCCACCTGCTCTACCAGGTGAGCTCCCGGGGCTCCGTGTCGATTGTTTTGTTGTGTTGACCACTGAAAATGGAACTAAGTGAAAACAGGGTCTACTTTAATTTCTGGACAGAAAGTTAGGCTTTCTTTGTCTTTTGATTGAACTAACCCAATAATTCATGCAGAAGCATGTACAGGTGCAGCCAATGGCTTGCAGACGTTTGAATATTTTCAAGAGCTGGATGTGATTGTCAACAAGAGAAAGACGATCCAGAATCAGTCGAATGCTGCCGGACCTGCCCTTTGAAGCAGGAACTGGGTTCCTGGCAGAGATGGCGCAGTGGGACAGTCCTGCCCTGAGTCTGAGCCTGCAGGCTGAATCTGCTCCACTGAAGACTGAAGACTCCAGCTGTGCTCCAGAGCTCAAGCCAACACTGGACCTGACAAAAGAAACTCAGGACACAGAAACAATGCATCAATGTTGCTGTTGTGAGAAGGAAAAAGTGCATGATGACAACAGCGTGCCTCCCATGGACGACAGAACCCCCTACGTCTCCTACTGCGTTCCTGCTGGATGACCCCTAACTGGGGAGGAAGTAATCATCAATGTCCTCAACAGTGATGATGTGATGGAAGCAGAGAAGCGTGTGGCGGTCCTGACGGTCCTGGCGGTGTCTGTATAAAATGCTGTGGATGCAACATGCATGGGCATGTGGCAGCTTGAAGTTTGAGAGTACATTGAGGCAGATATACCTGAAATCTGACTGGAAACCAAACCTAAGCCCTTGCTACCAACAGTAATTTAACCATTTTTATGCCTCAGCACCAGCAACTGCCATGTTTTCAGGTTGTCCGTCCGTACCATTTTCGTGAACGCAATATATCAGGGATTTTTTTCAGATTTGGTACAAACGTCCACTTGCACTCAGGGATGAACTGATTAGATTTTGGTGGTCAAAGGTTCAGCTTCACTTCACTGTGACATCATAATGTTTAGGGCCCGACTGATATGGGATTTTTGAGACCGATACCGATTTTAGAGGGGAAAAATTCACCAATTACCGATATGGCGGCCAATATAGTGAATTTTTGAGCTGGAATGAAAATAGACCTTGTCTTTGTGGATTGTGCACCAATTTTGCACCGATATGACAATTCAGAGGTACTCAGAAGGCTGCTTTCTTAAACAAATAACTTTATTATGGAATATTTAACATTATTATACATTATACATACAATGTATTACATTGTCAAACAATTCTAGAAATGAACACTGAGAAAATAAAGAATATATCACAATAAATATCTAACATCAGTACTGTATGTCCAGTCACCTGCTGACCATCTAAATGAAGAACTACGTAATGACAGCATTTCTAAATCACCCCGAGCATCATTTTCTGCATTATATGTTCTGTAAAAACATATTCATATTGGACAACATATACGCCAATACCAATAGATACCGATAGATACCGATGTGTCTGTGACAGGCCAGTATCGGCTGACCGATATATCGATCTGGCTCTAATATTTACAGCATTTGCTGCTGTATCGATAAGTGTATCAACAAGAAGTATGTCACGATATATTGCCATATCGATATTTTGAGCACAGCCCGAGTGTCTACCTGTCCTCTCAACATAAGCATGCTTCAAACACACACGCACGCACACACGCATGCACACACACACACACACACACACACACGTGGCTGACAATGACCGTCTAATTATAGGCAGAACATGTGGAAGCCCTCCAGGCTTTTAAAACACATAAACAAGAAGTGGCTGGGTGAAATATAGCTTCATGTTGCGTCACGTCGTCAGCCTCGGGCACACACACACCGCCTGCTGCTCTGCGCTCTCAGAGGTGGAGAGAGAAGCTGTCACTTCGTCAGACCTGCTGTCAGCAGCCAAGGTGATGATGGCAGATACATCAGAAGCAGACAGGTGACACTCACAATCTGAATTGAATCACTTTTTTAGAATCCTTACAGTAGTACTTGGTATTGCAGCAACAGAGTGAGTGTCATTTAATATCTCCACGATGGTTCATGCTGTATATACTCCAGCATGTATACATCCCAGTATGACCACTCCCAGCTGAAGGGTAAAGCCTCGCTCGAGGACACGTTAATTACACGTGAAGCAGCCGGGGGCTCGGGGCCTTCGCACCTCCTGACTGGAAGAGGAGGTGGTGCAGTCAAGGTCCAGGTACCAGTGGTGTAAGGCTGTTAGGATGCTAGTTACTAGTTATTACTGGTCGAGCGATATGTGTTTTTCAACAGCTGATGCCGATACTGATGTTTAGACAGCACAGCGGCTGATGGGCGATTTATAGCGCCGATTTTGCTTTTTGGGTTGTTTTTTTTGCATCTGATGAAATAACCTACAACAAGAGTGAGAGGAGGGCTGCTGAGCCACTTTGTTTTGGTGTACATGCAGTGCACAACTGCGATATGTAGCGGTGAAATGATTTCGCCTATTGCTCCTTTAAATGAACATTTATTGAACAGTTATTCAGCAGACAGCAGCATCTCTTTGTTGCTGAAATACATAAAGTTACATAAATAAAAACAACGTTAGTGCACAGGACCACCAGGCAGCATCTCTTTGTTTTTGCTCCTTTTGTAGATCTGCATCAGTCGTAATGTTTCCAGAAAAGTGAAAAATGTTTACAGAAAAAAGTTGTAATTTTTTTGAGAATAAAAAGGCATAATGTTTCTAGAAAAAAGGTGTAATTTTTCAAGAAAAGAGTCATAATGTTTTGAGAAAAAATTCGTTATGTTTCTAGAAACATTTTTGTAATGTTTCGAGAAAAAACACTGCACTTTAATTGGCCTTGTGATCTGATATAATCGGCCGATGCCGATTATCTCAAAATGTCATTAATCGGTCTCTCCCTACTTGTTACCTTAGAGGACAAAAATGTCTCCTTTCTAAAAGTGCTATGAAAAAATACCACTTTATTCTCAGGGGGCGCTACTGTAGAAATGATTATGGGTGTAACTTCCCAATGGTGAAAGTAATTCACCTTCAATTTAGCAAATACTGTTGTGTTTTTTTAAACAGAGATGTAAAAGAATAGTTTTGAAGTAGCGTCATATAAAATACTTATCCATAGTCAGTGTATTACCTCCCGGAGTCCCGGCACGGAAGCTAACGTTAAGCAACGTAACGTTACTGCTGTGGACTGGAGCAGGAGCAAAACATATTTTAGTCACCTAATAACGGCCCACTAAAAAAAATCTGTTTAGGTGAATGCTATTTTTAGAATATTTTGTCACTTTACCTCGCCGTCAGACAGCCATTTCTGACGGGTAAAGGAAGCCGTTATATCCATCTATGCTCTCTTCAAAGCCACCAGACTCCATTGACAAAAACAGTCATTTTACCTCACATAATACGGGAGTTGCTGGTCTATTGCTGTCTCGATCGTTTAGTTAGTTCCTAACCCCTCTAATACACCAAAGTCACACAATAACACAAAGAATGAAAATATTCTAAATATAGCATATGTTTAACTGATATTGATTTTGTTATGTGGGCCTTTTTTAGGTGGCTAGAATACGTCTTACTCCTGCCTGCGTGTCCTACTGCCATCTGTAGCAATGAAGTCAGTAAAGTAACGTTAGCTAAAATATGCTAGTGTACGTTATCTGAGGCCACTCATTCAGCTCGTCCTTCCATCCTGCAATAGTAGAAAGCAGAGGTATGATCACATTATCCCGTTTGAGGTGTAACAGAGGGTGTTCCCACGTTTTAATGGACCATTACGTGACCAATGAAAACACTGGTTTGTGCCAGAAATCACATCCATAATTCACGCAAGGCATCATGGGGGCTAGGAATAAGATGGATATAATAAAGATCTCCTCCCGACCCATTTTAAAGTATGTAAAATGACTCTCAATATTTTGTTTAACATGGTTTTCCTCCAAAAAAGTACATTTTAAAAAAGCTCTGAAAAGATGCTGGAAACACATCTACTCTTCTCCCTCGCTGTCATAGTTACGCTAAAATGTCCCAGCCACAAGTGACTTGATTGATTCCTTATCAGAAGCAGAATCAGTTTTATTACCAAGTAGTTTTTTCACGTACAAGGACTTTGTCTTGATGTCACGTTGCAGAACAAGAAACAACACAAAACAAAAAGTATACACAAAACAAAACAACAACAGCAAATGCAAAGCAAAGAGCATATGTACAAGTGAAAAAGAAAGCTCCAAAGTCAGGTGGCGTAATTAACTCCAAATATAAATTACAGTAGGAATATGTAAACAGTACATTCTGTATGAGAGCTGCATAGTTTAGAAGATATATACAGGGAATACTGACAGGGATGTGCAAGTGTTCACAGTATAGACAGTATATGAATGTGCTAGTAAACCGGGAAAAACAGATGTCATAAAACCTGGCTTTTTGAATCCAGATGTTTGAGACTGTTGTTGCAGTTTGAAGGCAGGTTGTTGTAACAACTAAAAAAAACACCATATGGACATGGACATCTGCACGTGGATGTGGATGTGGATGTGGTTAGACTCACCACCCCCACTCAGTCAGCTTCTCTTGTATGTAAGACTTGTGCCATTACTCTCCATGCTGAGTAGCTTCTGTTTCTCATCCTGACGCCATCAAAGAGGCTTTGTGTGATCAAGATCCAAAAGCTGATCTGTAGTCTCGAGAAATAATTATTTATATTACAGAAGATAATGGCAGTGTTTGAGATCAGACTTGGGACACACCTGTGCTTTGTGTTGCAGCCTCTGTGGGACTGGCTCTTCTTCTGGCAGAAGGTTCCAGATCAAATCCCCGTTGAGCCCCACAGGTTCAGACTTCTAAACCCACACATCATCAGAGAGACCGCACTGGACCTCCTGAAATACCCTCCACCCAGAACACGCCTGTGGGGGAGCAACCAGGTAATAGACTCTCTTAAAACTGTCTGTCTAAAATCAGCTGCACAAAACACCCTTATGTTGTGTTCAGATCAGACGCAAATAAAATAATCTACTCGCTTAATTCGCTCAAGTTTGGACGCTGGAATCTTCTGTTTTGACTCGCTTCATACACACGATTACTCACACGGAAGTTCAGATTTTTCAGCTGACGCGAATTTGCGTCATTCGCTTCATTGTGCCGCACCATCGCTCCGCGTCACGGCAATTCACGTCATTTGCACCGCCCGACCAGAACTCGCGTCTAATCGCGTCTATACATTGACTTTATATGTAATTCATTCGCGCAAATAAATGTATTAACATCCGGTGTGTACACGCCATTGAAGTCGCTTTCACATCTGTAGTTTGATTAATTTCATCCGGACCAAACGAAAAAATTATGCATTGTTGCATTTTAGTTCTGGTCTGGTTCGCTTTCACTTTTTACAGATGAACCAAGAAGAGTCAACATGACCAAAGACATTCAGTAGTTATAAAGATACAGCACTACAGGCTCCGCCAATGATAAGAAATGGTGCACACTTCCTGTTTCCTAAGTGGGCGTGGTCTTGTTTAAAAGTGGAGTAAACATCATCTGGATGGATGGAAAGTTATATTTGCACAATTTATTTATATTTTATTTTGCTAACATTAGATATCTACAACAGCTAACAGCTATTTTTAGCATTAAAAAAATAGTAATCTGAGTTTGTTGCTGAGACAGAAAAAGGTCTCGAACAAAGTTAATTTTCTCCTGATCTGCTAAAAAAGTATATTTTTTAGTATGTCCTTTAACTTTAACCTTCTAAAGCATTCTGTGCAACCCCCTTAAGTCAGTCCCTCAGCTAAGTGTCATACTTGAGGGGAAAACTTAAATAGAAAAAATAAGCCCTAATAAAAGAATGATGATAAATAGTATAAAGTCTAGTTTTGGTTCTTGTCTTTGTTCTGCAGAATGTGCCTACCATGGGAGTGTCTGCACTGAATTTAGCCAGTCTGCTGTGTGACGAGGTGAGTCTGGCAGGCTTTGGTTACAACC